>DWHU01000667.1:0-16688 GCA_018247975.1 Parides photinus | reverse complement strand
AATATTGTAGAAACTTACAATTTTTGTCAACTACAAGAGTAACGCTCACTTCTGATCCGGGGTAGCCCAAGTACCTAGCAGCTTGACATACGTAGACACCACTATCCGATACCTGCACATAAGCAATTTATTAAAACACTCAAGATCGTGAGAATGAAGATAGAAATATAAAGAATTAGTATTATTGATACTTAGATAAGCCGTTTTTTGAACATACCGATACTTTGTCCATCTCCAAGCGTCCGTTACGATCTGTCGTTCCCGGCTTCAGAGGTCTACCACCTTCCCTTATCCAACGTACAGGTGCTCGTAAAATACCTTCATCTCGACACTGAAATACCACATCTCCACCTAAAGGAAATGCTAATGTTAATCATCTTTTATAATTGTGTAAATTCCCCTAAAAGCGACATTCAATGTCAGGCGGATGCTGAAAATCCTTGATAATTAAACTCCATGTCTCCCAGATGCACAGACAGCAAAAATATTGTATTAAATTATATTAATAAAATTTTATGTAATTAATGTATTGCAAAATACATGCACATTTTAATAGCCTGTAATAGATTTAACGTTTCTTTTAATATGTATATTTGCTTACTTCTATAGACCAAACTATGAAAAAAATATTCAAAGAGCACGAAATTACTTATTTACATACAAGTTAATAAGTGACTAAAATACTAGAAACACTTTGCTTGTAAATATTATATACTTGATATTTGAAATCATTTTTGTATAATAATTTTCAATATTAAGCATGGAAATTAAAATGTGGTCAAACTTATAATAAGAACGCATATGAACTTCCTAACGTAAATAAAAGCGGTTTTGCAAGAGCAAAGTTTAAATCGGTTAACTGCCAACAACACCAGTTGTAAAAATACCAATTAACTGTTAAGCGAGTTAAATCAAGTTTATGATTCTTTTAGTGTGACGTCACATTTTAAATTACCATTTAATTTTAATTAACTTATGCTTTATATTATATATTACTTTCATAATCTGTAAGTTGTTCATTCATTTTTCGACGGAGTGGCTCTTAAAGATAATAACTCCATTTAAAAATTAGAAAATTTAACTTCAACTCAAGTATTTAATAAAATCATAAATAAATACTTTATTGTTTATAGATAAAGATGAAGAAGTCCATGACATTTACTTTTACATGCTTCTCGATGATTTATTACCATTAATATGCAAGACTTAAAATATTTAATGGAAAATAAAGCCACAGATATAATGACAGTGGAATTATTTAAAATATATTAAACAGGTAAATGTTTTCCGTGATATGATTCATATTTTATATTAAAAACGATGACTGAATATTTATAAATGAAAAAAAAAAATATAACAATGAGTGAAACCCAAAAAGCTCCCAAAAATCTTAGACACACAAACTCACCAGAGAAGACTGGCCCACCACCATGAAAGAAATAACTCAAGTTATTAATATGAAGTTTAAGTATTTATTATACAATATAAATATCTTTAATTATTAAAAAATACCTAGTTACGTCCGCTGTATCCTCCACCAAATATAAATTTTAATGAAAAATATCAATATTTAGTTACATTGAAATGTTTGACTACAGACAGATAGTTTTATTGAAATACATTAAAACAGATATACCCTTTATAATACATCCGCTATTTCCTCTGTTTATATTTTCTCTAACACTGTTGAGAATATAAAACACAATTTCTTTTTTTAAGACCACCACCACCATATGGGATAACAGTTAGGAAGAGAGAGAGAGAGAGAGATTAATACATTTTATAATTAATTAAATATTACATAAGTTTAGATAACTATACTCGTATGTTAAACTAAACAACCTTGTTTCTGGAAGGCAGGATATCTTACATGACTATTCCTACTTCTTACCGGTTTAAAAGACTAAAAAGGCCCAGCCGAGATTCGTTTCTTTAAATCGTGTTTTTAATTGATTTTGATAAAGTATTTATACCTAGTATTAACTTGAAAGTATCATAAAAAGAAAATACGTTTATTAGTCATAAACATATCAGTGTCAATATAGAGGATATGGAGTTAATTACATAATTGTGTATGTATATTACATGTGAATAAATACATAAATAATAACAGATTGTACATATATGTGTATTGCATTTGTATTTATGTTGACATGTCAGCTTTTTTTTTAACTTTTTACCTTTTTCCACTTACCTCATTACATGTCTGCAAACCCAAGGTAGACTGAAGGATAACGCCGATGGCATTAACTAAGTAAATAAAATTATAAAAAAAAAATTGTTTCTTACCGTTTCGGACAGTCTGTGCCTGAGGATAAGTTCTAAGAGCCAAAGCTGTGTAGTCTCGTCCTGAGAAAAAAAATTACTATAAGAATGAATCAATACAAACAATATAATCCTCTCGTATTAATGAAAGCAAGCATGGGTTATTTTATTTATCTTGCTCTTTGGAAAATTAACGAGTTACAGTTAAAATTGTTAAAACAGATTGCTATGTTAACAATGTTTATGATAAGAAAAACATAATTAAATAATAATACAATCCTAGGTAGAGACGAGTCTGGTAAAGATATATATGTTTTGATATGTACTCAAAACCTTATAAATATCTTAAACCAAAAGGAAGAGTTCCTGTCTCCGGGGTCCGGTTTCTTTACTTGAGTTTTCAAATATTAATAAATTTACATGAATTTATTAATACATTTAGCGTGAACTTATACGCATTACCTATTTTTTTTACGGTTAAATCAAATTTATACAGTTTTTATTAGTTTCCTCTTGTTAAATACATACTCTCCTAAATCCTATCCTGTGAGTAGTTATTGTTTAAATGTGTATATGTAAAATTATTAATATTTCCATACAAAATATAACTGGTTGCTGTTAATATGTGGTTTATGTTAATTGTGTGGTTTGTACGTTTTTAATTAATTATAACTTAAGCATTGTTGTGTTGATCTTACTGTCAGATGGACAGTCTAGCTCGTCGCTGCTGTCGCGGGGACAGTCCACGCGACCGTCGCATCGTCGTTGTGATTCAATGCAAGGCCCATTTTCGCATCGCCACTGATTCGGGGCACACCCATCTATATTTAAAAATTTTGTACACCCATAAGCCAATCGTAGACTAACCCCTTTGCTTTGCTCAACTAGAGTCAACATCACCGCATCAAAGTTCACGCACATTGAGACCTATTTCTGCATAACTTTGATGCGACACGGCGTAATGCATATTATTAATTACATACCACATGCAGTTCACATGTATGCCTCATGAGAAAAGTTGATATCATTTTAAACAATTGGTATACAAAATAGTAATTTACAAATGATAAGCATTTGCTTATACGATACTACGAATTTTCGCTTTTTAAATTTAATAAAATTGATATTTTATAAAAAAAAATTAGTATAATCTACCTCCTGAATTAAATGATCCGCTTGGCAGTTGAGTAGACAAGTCGTTATTGCTGACGGGTAGACTCGATGTATATTCGTATGGGTAGGTGGTGGGTGCATAAGTGGCTGGTAATGGGGAACGAGTCGTTGTCAATGAGGAGATGGGACCAGGCAAAGAGGTAGTGACGCAGTTTTCTTCGTCGGAATAGTCGGAGCAGTCCGGGTTACCGTCGCAACGAGCTTGACTCGAAATGCACTGGCCAGTCGTGCATTGCCATTGGTAATCTTCGCATGCTAAAATATAACAAGTTAAATTTAAGAAAATTAAATAATTTATTAACATATTCTTTCAAATTAGCACCTATAGATAACAACTATGGGAGCCTACGTTAAAGAAGCTTACAATAGAAAAGTAATTACTATATAGGCAAAGGTAATTATCTATTAGCCTATATATATCTAGTGATAGCACTACAAACAAAACACACTAACTATTTTGTACAGAAACAAATCAATAATAGCAGCCCTCTACACTTATACTATGTGTGTAACTCATGCAAAATTCACGATAACGTTCTACTTAAAAAATTAACTACTTGTATAACCACTAAAACGTAATTCGTATATAAATCAATTGTAGCTGGTAATAGCAGCCGAATGGATTGCAATCGGACATGGGTATCTCGCTGAGCGAAAAAAAATAATATTACGGACACATGTACTCGGGTAAAACCAATAGTAATGAATGGTGTTTACACACGCATACAACATTCCATTATCAAGGGTTATATTAATTTATTTGTACCAGAGTGGTAACATTTTTGTTCGTCGGAGAAGTCCGAGCAATCGTAAATATTGTCACATCGTCGTGAGTGCGGTATGCAACGGCCGTCGTAACACGTGAATTCGGATTCGTGGCACGGTGGTAGTGTAGACGTTGGCAGCATCACATTCCGAGCTGTACAGTGGCTACACTTAAATCTTAATCATAACAATACCATCAACTATAAGATCGCTAATGTTCTGCAAGAAAGAGGACTTTCCAATGAGGTTTACAAAGAATGTACTAAACTGTCTGTAGAAACTCTGCGGTAACTCACACTCGTCCTCTAGATGATCCATTCGTACTTTAAAAAATCTAACAACGTAATATCATAATTTAAAGCGAGAATTAACTTAAATATCGTGTGTGCTTGTGTTTTACTAAAGGCAAATTCTTTAATCGAAGTTTTCTTTAGTGATAACAGTGCTTTTGTAAAGTGTGTAAAGCTTTAAGTAGTGCAATTGGTAATTAAAATTTTGAACACCCATTGTATAGATTACATGTTGCAGTACTACAAAGCGCATATGTGCATTGTGATTGGCACATAAAATATTAAAATGGTCGAAGTAGTGCAGTATCTAAATTAAAACGTTAAAATGACTATAAATCACGAAACATTTTCTTTTATTCACTTAAATAAACGTTAAAAGTGCTAGACTTAAAGCATTATTACCGCGTTCAAATTTAAAAACAAATACCAATGTAGTAAAAAATAATAATTGAAAGATTGGTAAGGATTGATTTACGAGCAATAGAACTATAACCACAATTTCCTTGACTGAAAGTTTTTGTTCCTGTACTTCCGTAATAATTGTACCGATCAAGTTCACTAACACCATAAAAAACAAAGCAATACATCGACGGAATCCAATGATCTATATCAAAGGTTTTGTCTTAAATGTGATGAACATGCGAGTCCACCAGGGTTAACAAATAATGACTACTTTAACTGTTTTGTATATAAAAAAAATATCAAAATTGTTTCGAAAGTACAAAAAAGATCCCTCTTAATACTTTTGTATACTTACGGCAATTTCCTTCGTCTGAACCATCAATACAGTCAAAATTCTTATCACAGAAAAATTGTATATCGATGCAGGCACCATTTTGACACCGGAATTGGTATTCATTGCACTCGCCTGCAAATAAGCATTAAGATTTAATTGCAGGGGTTCTAATAATATCAGTAAGTATTAAAATTGTTTGTTTTTTATATATTTTTAATGTTACCTTTGGGTGGTAAAGTTTCGTTGCAATGCATTTCGTCGCTCAGGTCGGAACAGTCACTCAGTCCATTGCAACGGTGTAGGATGTTTATACATTCGCCATTCGAACATCTACGGGAAGAGCAAAACTGTGATGACATATCGTTGAGGTCAAATTACAATCGCTAGCGGATCGCACAGCTTTAACATATGCTAAGCAATTAAATTATAATATAGTTATCGCTTCGAACATACATCGCCTCGCTCACCGCATAAAATTCTAACACGTCTTTAAATTATTGTACTTTACCTGAAGTCGCTAGGGCCGTCGCACGTCGCACACGAAAGTTCGTCGGATCCGTCGTTACAATCAACTACCCCATTGCAAATGTCCTGATCTTCTATGCATCTGCCGTCGCACTCGTGGCTGCATTCTTAAAATAAACACCAGTCAGAAGTGAATTACAAAAAAAAAAATCTATACAACGCATCACACCAGTACTGACCTTGTAATAGAAATCTGCATTGAAACCGCATGAGCGTTAAGCATTTATAATATGTTAAAATAATCAATTCGCTTATAAATATCAATTATACATAACTACATGGAAACGATTCACTTTAAAAATTATGTAATTTTTTTTATTAATACCTCTAAAGCCTTTTTATATTAATTTTTTAACATTTCAATCGCTTAGCATGCTGAGTAAGAAATCGCAAAGGGCACAGTCATGTTTGGTAAATAAATACGACACTAACACAATCAGTTTCACATAAATTTCTTAGTGCAACAAATAAATAACAATCAAGTCTATTATTATATGTATTATAGTTAAAATAATAGATTTTTTAAGAGACTATTTACATAGTACCCTTGAGAGAAATGTGTTGAACTCTCCGTTTAAAACTCCATGCTGTTTCTCTCAGAACCATTAGACAAAACTATGCAAACTCTTCCACATATTGTTTAGAGCTCTCATCAGGAGATAGAGTCGGAGTTTATTGTATAAATCACCGGCAAAGGAAACGTTTACTACACCATAAGCACTTTTAAATGGTGAAGAGTTTACTACATCTCGTGTCACATAAAAACTGTGATATGTCTAGCTAACATTTTTAATTACCAGAGCAATTATTGTAAATTCACCACAACTAAATATTATTGGTGCCACTGTTACAAGAAATTTCTCAACATAATTCAAAATGTTTCACGTCAGCTGTTAAAAATATATCTAGCTTGATTATAAGCTAGAATACGACAGAAAAATGCAAATTTATATTTTTTTCGTGGCACAGGATTTAAACAATAATGCTAAAGTTATAATATTTAAAAATTACCAATGCATTTGTCTTCGTCTTCACCGCCATCACATTCCAGCCTACCATCGCATCGTTTAGCGCACGGAATGCTCGAGCCTGCATCGCAGGTGAAGCTGTCAGGCGGACAACGGGGACCACCTAAAGTATCCATTAAAAATAATGTTTACTAATTAAAAATAATTAATAAATAAATACCTTTGGACATTTCACACAACACTCTCGTCCCAAAGTAAGCAGAGTAAACTCGCTTGTGTTATGGGTACTAGATAGCTGATAGACTACTTAAATACATTTTTTTTATATTTATTTCTACTCGTTCTCCTAGAAAGAAGATTAAGAGTAATACCGGACTTGAGGGGACAGAGAACTGAAGGTGCTAGCCTACGCCTCTTACTAGTAGCTAAGGTTGAAGGCTCCCTCGGGAACCTCGGCTCTGGTTGCTACTTTTATTCATAACTGGACAGGGTTATATCATACACAGTAAATATATCATACATAAGTCTGGGACTCACAACAAATGTTGTCCATGGCGGGAATCGAACCCACCACCTCTTACTCAGTAGGCAGGTACACTACGAATTGAGCTAATCAGCCAGTCTAATCAAAAAATAATTAAAGTTATATAAGTTTATACAACCCATTTCGAATTTCCAATCCATATACACTGGTAGGGCCAAAGGCTGGAACATTAACGATGATATAACCTCTAAGACTTTCGACAATCTTTTTAACTAGTATCACCGTATTACACGATTACGTAGAGGCGTCGAAATTATATTAAACATTATCAAAAAGTAATATCACACATAATCAGTTAAATACATAACATTTATATCTAGCTACACAGTTATTGTGCAATTACTTCAACTATTGTGATGATAGGTACACATAGTTATAAGTAACAACAACTACTACTTAATAAGGTTGTTATAGAAAACGAACATGCTATTAGTAACGCAAGCATTAAAAGCAAGCATAATTATAATAAGTATTACCTCCCGTAGCTATTAATAGCGTCGAATAAAACCCGCACCTATACTACTATAGTCCGACAGAAGACGATAAGATAGAGTCCACAAATATTCCATTTTACAACTCAATACCACTTTACTTACCGCAGTTAAATTCGTCTTCTCCGTTTACAAGGCACTCTCTTCTGCCGTTACATCTCCAAGTGATATTAATACAAGTACCGTCACTACATTCGAACTCATCCCTTCTACACAGACAGTCAATCTCGTCAGAACCATCGTCGCACTCCTGTGTTCCGTTGCACCAGGAATTAGTCTCCACGCATTGTCCGCTCGAGCATTTATATTCATAAGCCATGCACATTGCGCCTGCCATAGTAATATAAAATGCACAAACCATAACCAAAAACACATTAACATTATACAAGACGTTTGAAGCATAATGCGAACAATAACATGTCTGGATACGCATAAAAAATTTAAATTTATTAGTATAGCTAGATTTTAAGATGTCGTATCAAATAAAGGCCGGCGAAAATTAATTAAATTAAAATTTATTTGCAAATGTTAATTCAAAAAAGCATCAATTTCGTAAAGGCAACTGAGGGGAATCATCGACATTATTTCAAATGTACTAAATTCAAAACAATTTATTGCTATCTCCGGGACGACGTGGACTATTTAACCAATAACAACAAAATAGAGCTATAAAATGATCAAACCATAAGTGCAATCGCGTTCATCTGAACGATCCTGACAGTCATGCGTTCTGTCACAATGTTTGGATTCAGGAATGCAATGCCCATTGTCACATTTGAAGTCGTTGTCACCACATGCTGACCGGCAAAAGAAAATAAAAGATTCACAACTTTTTTCAAAAAAAGTAAAACCGTAATCCGTAACTACGAAGTCTATTCGAGTTGGAAGATAGAAAGGCAATAAAATATGCAAACATTCGCGAAGTGAAATCACAAATCAACAAGATTTCTTGATATGTGAATAAAAGTATAATAAAGAAGAATATTAAGAAAGGGAAGAGAATAAGAACAATGTAACGAAACGAGTGGGAAATAGTGAAGAAAGTTGAGAGGAAACAAACTTCAGAAAAGATTGAAGAGAAGTAAAAGTTTTCTTTTGTAATGAACTTACGACAATTTTGTTCATCGGAATAATCACCCGGCCCGCAATCATATTGACGATTACATCTCAGATTCTGTGGTAATAACTTGCCGTTTCTGCATCTAAAGTACCCACTTGCTGGAAATTCATGCAAAGCTATTTAGTAAATCATATCATTTAATTGTTTTCCATGCAATTTGTACACATTTTGTCGGCCAGTAATGTACTAATCTCACTTTACGATTACACATTTGTATTTCAATAAAAAATGCAAATGATTACACGATCTAACAAACAGTAATGAATAATTGACACTACATATTAAAATAACGTTCATTACCGAAGCAATTCCTCTCGTCTGATCTATCAGTTGGACAATCCACTCGACCATTGCAGCGTTTATTTCGTTTGATGCAACTCCCAAAGTCACATTGCCAAAAATCCGGGCCGCATGCTTATTAAATTTTTCATTAATACAATAAATATCTCACAATACACCTAAGATCGGCTTCGTACAAGCTTAAAATCGATAAGTTTAATATTCAACAAAAATGGCTTTAGATCCATCAACTTGTGATTAGTGTCCGATATATTTTAACTTTTTATAACTTCTATGTACTACGGAATTTTATTAATTTATACATGTTTTACATCGATTTTAAGCCCATGCGAGTTGATTTCATACTTACGACATCCTATTTCGTCGTTGCCATCCTTAATGCAATCTTTAAAACCATCGCAACGTAGCAAAATCGAAATACAACTTCCGTCTTTGCAAAGAAACTTTCCGCTATTGTGACACACGTGTTCACCCGTCCAATTGAACTTGCGGAAAACTTACCGGTCCGATCAGGTAGGGAGTGCATTAGAAGCAAAAATTATGGTTATTAAGAGCGGCAAAGCCTTACGTGTAGATGAGAATAGTCTACAACTTACCACAGTCTATTTCATCTGAGTTGTCATTGCAATGATTGATACCGTCGCAACGCTTCCTGTTCTCTATGCAGGAACCATCAGACACGCAGCGGAATTCATCAGGTCGGCAAACTACAAATTGAAAGTACAGAAACTATTTACCATACAATAGACTTAGGTACATCATTACTCTTATATTTTTTAATATATCTATATAATATGGTATGGTATATAATTTGGTAAGCTATTAAATACCGCAGTTTTGTTCATCTTCTCCAGTTGGGCAGTCTACAACGCGATCACAGCGACGGGAACTTTCGATGCATTTCCCGTTATTACAACGGAAGTCATCCGCTCCACATGTTTCTGTAACAAATAAGAATAAAAATTTTAATTTATTTTCTCATACCGCAATAATATGGCGCATATGTTCATCATATGTGAAATGTTCACTTTAATTTTTGTTATTGAGCCCCTGTCTTAATTGATGATAATCTTATTAAAGCGTTTCTCCAATAGGTATTTGTTTGTTGCAAACATTCAATTACCTTTTTTATAATGCTTAAGCGTAACGACTGCTTATAATTGTATAGTAATAACCATTAAATTTCATATTTTATTCCTTTGCAGTTTTGTCAAACATGTACTATTTAGCGCCATCTATTATTTTACTTATAAACTATAACATCAACTCTGTCATAATCTTGAATATTAAATAACAACAAGTTCACTAGATGGCAGCTTTGCAGATTAAACAGAAATTGGTTCAGACTTAATATTCCAATATATCTAACAAAATACTTTTTTGACTTCGTTTACACCTATAAAAGAATTTTAATTCTACAATATCACAAAGTATTAATTAAAATATCAACCAAATTTTGTTTGTACCTAGAACATAAGTTCGAAAAATATAACGTATTATACGAAATAAGCTTTACATCGCACTTTGATCACGTAACAGTCATACAAACAAGTAGCATATTCGTAATCCGACAATAAAGGAGTATAAAAAAACTGCCTTTTCACGGGATTTTCCTAACACTTTTTCCTAAGCATAAACATTTTCTGAAACTCCTCCACAATATTTAAAATTCAAGCGTCGCCGACTCTACGTGATATACTTATCTTGGTATACCAAATAGGTTAGCGTTAAGTTTAAGAGTATGCAGGTAGTATAGACTGGTAAGCAAAGTTAAAAGTTAAGATTGCTATTTAGAATTAAAAAAAGATCCTTCGAATACTTTATAGGTAATTAAGCTATTTATCAGAAACTTATACGACCACTTAAACTTCATAGGTATTTTATTGATGGTTAGTAATAAACAAAATTTAAGCAGTGTTCAAACATAACGTTGAATGATAGATTTATAATGACAAACGAGCAAACAGTTGATCTGATGGAGAATAATCACTGCAACATGTTAGGGGACGCGACGGCTTTAAGGAGACGGTGAAGTCTTTTTTAAAGGTCCCCTTTCTAACAGCACACTGGGATAGGGGTCTGTATTCTGCAGAACCCTCGACTATCGCATGAAATACTTTAACGGCAGGAGACAGTCATCGTCCTCCTCCGTGTCGTTCAGAGGGCGATGATGAATACCATTCCGTTTCCTTACGACCGCAGTACTAAGCCCGCCAGTACGCGGCCGGTACATTATCACCAAAAAAACTATTACAGTTATTGAATAAATTCTCGCTATCTTTTTGTTATTTACAGTATTCATGTTTTAGCAAAACTCCATAACACTGGAAAGGCGTAATAATGGATTCATTTTAGTCATAGCGATGTTCGAAGAAATTACTGAATCGAGTCGACTCGCGCATATATTAGCGTCCATTTAATAAAGTAAACGTTGTCAGCATCAGTTTATAATTTACGTAGTGGGTGGTTTAACCGTCGGCTAGGAACGCATTAAATCGGGTTATTTTTAACATTAACGCAAAGTGGAGTGTGTATGTTAATTTTTATTGATCACTCATCTTCTTTTTTATTACGGATAGTCACAAACATGTTATTAAATCATTAAGAGAAAAAACAATTGTACCGTTTATATACTAACGTATTAAAATATTTTATATTTCAAATTATTATGTGTAATTTTTTATAATGCAAAATGGGAATTAAAGGTCAAGGTTAAATGTATACTCTATTTAATAACATATTTGTGAGTATGATAATAGAAAAGGAGAATCAGTTATTTTATAAATGTTAGTAATAAACGTTTAACGATTAGCTATCTCTACAAATATAATGAAATAATAATAATAATTAAAAATTTCAATGAGGTTTATAATGTATTCACTGATATCATTAAACTCTACTTAGGTAGAGTTTGGAGATAAAAATATGTTCTTACTATATCTACACATTTTTGGAAATGTTTTTACATATATTTTGGAGACATAAAACTTATACTATGGACGTTTCAGCGGCAATAAGGATCTCGAAGTAGAGCCTCCGAAAGCTTTTAATAAACATTGTTATGTCACGAGAATGCCAACGAAACCTAATTTGTACACATTCCCCGAAGAAGAGCCGATGTCGATTTTTGAGAGATCGAGATCCCAATAATAAAGAAGCTCTGCTACTGGAGCAACTGCATACTTAAACGCCACATTTGGGGAAAGGCGTGTAAAGAATATCCTTATTACAATAAACTAAAAACAATTAATGTATATAAACTTATAAAGCACTAGCCGTACCCGGCGCGCGTTGCTACGCCAATAACTAAAATAAATTTAAGAAAAATCAGTGCACAAATATTCAACTAGTCGTATTCGTTTCCTCTGTGTAAAAATACACGGTCATACTGATTTTCATGAAAATTGGTTGAACGGGGCAGAAGTTGCTACTCTGCAGCGCCACCTGGTGGCGAGTGGCATTAATGAGCATATTATACAAACCTTCTCCGTAAAAAAATACGTATGTATATACCAATTTTCATAATAATCGGTTTAGTAGTTTTTAAGTTCATAGATGACATAGAGACAAACATTCATTTTTAAATATATAAAAACAGTTTTAGTAACATCTGTTTAAAAACGTTTAAAAATGATGAAAAAAGGCTTTTAGTTAAACGAAGTAACGATAAAAAATAAAGTAATTCGTGTAATAAGTAGACGATGCTGCACCAGGCACAGGGTTTCCCTTATTACCGAATTGTCCCCGCGACTCCCTCGTGACCTGACCACTTCTTTAGTCGCAAAGCATTTTGAATTAACGGGGACATTGCATTGTCACAATTGATTTTCATACGAAAACTTGATACTACTATAGCAACATTTATGTTACTATACCGACAAATATCGGAACACAGTAAAATTTGCAAACTACTGTAAAGTAAACCCGTTTAGACGGTCTCAGGCAACAGAGACCTACCACTAGTCGTAGGAAAAGAAACATAATTTTTATAGTATTATTCAAAATTTTAAGTAATCGTGGTTTTAGGCAATCTATTACGATATACCCTACAGCGACGCTTAAATAAAGAAAAAAAAAAACGGAATAAAAAGACGTATTCAAGGTACAATTTCAACCACAGGCACGCGATTCTTTTTGTCATAACTGTGATAAGTTTCAGTTGAACTTTCCAACTTTGTGTGAGAAGTAGTTCAAACATCTTTTTTAACTTTATGTTAAATTAAATACACGCAGGCGATCTCTTTCATTTATCCTGAATACTGTTTGAATATTAGCGTATATTGATTTATATAAACATTAAAAACCTGTGGGTAGTACTTATTATTCCTATTTGTATTCTGCGGACGCGTAAGCGCTGTCGTCACTATGAGCAATGTACGGACACGGATACCTTTAGATCTCACTTGATTTATGTTATTTTTTTTGCATATAAGAGACACATTTTCTTTTTAGATAAGCGCGAATTTCGATTCATGAATTTTTTGAGAAAAGTTGTCAATTTCATTAGTTTCGATCCAAAGGTGGTCTATTAAAAGTATACTTATCCTTTTCTAATTAACCTATTCAGTATTACTTCAAATGGTTATTAAAAAGCGACAGTTATGTTTCTATAAGAAATCGAGTAGCTGTGTATTGTTATTAATAAGTAATGTTGGAAAGCGATCTAGGGAGACCAACAATCTGATGAAATGAACGACGGGCAGCGAATGACAAAGAAATCATTTTTACCACTAAACTTTTTAGTTTATGAGACAGTTAAGTGAGCGTGTTCGTTAAGATATGTAATAGGTGCGTCACAATCCAGTTATGTATTGTTACGATCACAATCGTTCCTAAAACGCTGTATCATATCAAACCGTTAAAGGCAATCGTCCGCTGGATCACAAAAAAAAATCTCTCTAGATATGGCGGTATTCAAAAATTAATGTAAGGGTACAACTAGTGAAGTAACAAATATCGCAACGCACCATTTAAATTTATTAAACACAAAACCACAAAGAGTGAAGGGATCTTAGTAAATCCAGCGGGATCCCACTTATTTGTATATCGTTTGTGGGAGCGGTTAACAATGGTGATTGATAAAATATGCAAAACTTCGCCTTATTATTGGACCCATACATATACATAACTGTAGCGGACGAAAGAGATTTTGTTCACTCTATTTTGCATAGCTTCTACTTTAATGCGCGATGTTATATTGATATGTTAAACTACCTATTTTTTTTTACGTCTAGAATCAGCTTAGAATTATAAAGTTTCTGTAGACTTAAAGTCTTTAACTCGTGAATTTTTCCAGTAATGACCTTACTAGAAAGAGCTATGCTTAGAATTTTTAGTCGTGATTGGGTTAGGAGATCTGTGGAACTAAGGTAACTTCTGAAGATTTCTGGACTTAAGTGGCAATGGGCAATGCACCTTTTTATTTATTAATAAAATAGTGTAGATACGTTATGAAACTTTACCAATATGTATCCTCTATATGTAATACATAGAAACATATGTCAGTTTGTTGATAATTAATATATTGCTATAGAACATTTTAAATTTTGTGAATGCTGTTGTATCTGTATCCTTGTGTAATGTTAACAACATCAAGGCGGTGGTTAATCTTTCGTAAAACGTCGGGTCGTTTGGTAAAAATTAGAAGCCCTAAAATGCATATATTACCATCATAATAAAAGCATTAGCTTCATCGTTTTTAATGCTATCCTCGATATTCTACGCTGCCCCTAGAACGTTTAATATTAATGAAATTAAAACTTATTAATAAAACTCTACATGGGCTGTATACAAAAATTACAATTTTAGCGATCAACTAAAATCATGTAGTCCTACATGTAAAAATGTGGCGCTTTTAAGCTGTAAATAAATCTTTAAATGGATTTTTATATCGCCTGTTAAATCTCCTAAGTGAAAAGCTGTTGTTACTTATATCTTTGCTGTGCTCATGCACAAAATAGCAGTAAGATAATATTGATGTCATTCATCTAATAATATGATTAAATAAAAGTTCCTCATAATGTACTTTTTATTATGTTTCTCTTAATTACAGTATCGACTTACCTAGGATAAGTTTTTAATCATTAACATTATAAGAGTCAATAGTACTTGGTATATAGAAAGTAGTCAAGTACTGTTCTGTGTAATACTTATATATAAGCAACAGCGTTCAATATTAGTTATGTGCACTCGAAGTTCAAGCGGCCGGGCACTCGTTGATGGATTTATTGAAAAATCAGCTGTTTCGCAGTAAATATTCAGTGTCACAAAGGGTCGATGAATATTTAAAAGCTTCGCCTGAACCGATCAAATGCCTCGTGACCGAGTATCGTCACTTCGCTAAATATGAAACACTGAAGGATCGTCAGCATCCGACGTACGCGTGCCGCATTTAAATTTCCAATAACTTACCATAAAATAATGTGTAAATGAATAACAAAAATCGTACTTTAACTACCATTACGATCAACATTAAAATGCGTAAACAGCAATTTAACTTATTATTCTTTGAAATTTGTATGAATTTACAATGATTTTTAAAATTCACGCTGATAATTTGCGGTTCATGCCGTAATGCATGCTACTATTTTCGTATAATAGTAATGAAACTAGCAAGGTAATAAATTAAATAAATAGCATTATTTTACACCTTTATTATATAAGAAATAAGTATATTCAAATATTCTTAATCGGAAAAATTTATTTATTTTTAACTTTAGTCAGCCGTTAATAAACGTATTCAAAGACCAAAGAAGTTGTAACTGACTGAAGTAAAGATGTCAAGGGAATTTGTTTATTAATTTCCCAACTCTTGTGTTAATACCTACACTATATACTAGAAATAAAATAGTAAGAATTATAAAAAGATAACACATGAATTTAAGAGAAATTTTGATTAATTAATAGCAGTGAATAACACCGAATTAGTTTTCAAAGGTCTTTAGAATACTTCCGATATATGATTACTCATGTTTCTTACGTTGGTAATATTTTCAACGATTAAACATAAAATGTGTAGAACTGTTCGATTCATCGTCACCAAAATCATGTAGTGTTTGTTTACGATATTTTTTGTTAAAAAAAAGCGTTTAAATCGAGTTATAAGCGATAAACTGAGCTAAAATATGTTTGTCAAAAAAAAAAAGCAATAGCGTTTTTATAGGCAAATTTACGAGCGGTCGTCGGTTGTAACCGGGGTCGGGACGAATTCGTACAAGAAGAAACAATTATAATGTTTTGCGGGGAGATTGGTCCGCTTGCTGTGCATGATTATGCTCCGCCTCTTCATACCATAGAGTTTGTAAGAACACAGCAGAATCAGACCATTAAATTTAAAATAAACTTACTATTTAAAAAACCAATATAGATTTAGATCCATTAATCGTTAAGTACCATTACATGAAAACTAAATGTCCTTGTGGGAGAAAAATTTTTTTTTTTTTTTATGGGATTGGGAGGCAAACGAGCTAACGGGTCACCTGGTGGTAAGTGACTGCCGTCGCCCATGGACA
>DWHU01000666.1:0-16711 GCA_018247975.1 Parides photinus | reverse complement strand
AATGACAGATTCCAAATTCAAACGTAATATTTTCTTTTTTTGAATAGTAACAGTATTTATGGCCAGACTAAGTACATTGCTCTTTTCTATATTTTTATTAAAGTAATGATAAAGAAACGCCTTTGCCACAAACTCAAAAGCTAACCCATAAAAGTGATCAAACAAATTTAAATTAAAGTTTGTTTGTGTTTATCGTAAAGTTGTAGTGGTGTTGTAGGGAAACTGCAAATTATATTTACATATTCCTTGCTAAATATAACGTTGACCTGAGACCTTACTATTTTATTAGAATGTATATGAATACTTATTTCAGGGCATATATAATTGATTATGTTTTTTTTATATCGGCAGTTAATTTTTATTGAAAAATAGATTATAGTCACCGTTTTCAAACTTGAATAGATACCTTTTAACTTGTGTAAATTATAAAACGATGAAATTTCATTGCTGTAAATTTTTTATATTATAATATGTATAGCTTAAGTTTGTGATCTTACCTTATAAAACCACCCGTCTAAGTAGTCGAATCACAAAAACAAAAATTGATTTGATTTTATGTAATTTTAATTATTTTCAATTTAGTTGTAACTAAATATTATGTAAAGTAAAATGTATTGAAATTTGTTTGTGTAAAGTACATAGAGAGGAAAGGAAATATTCAGATAATCGTTTTAAAACTTCTTTCTATGGCACTTAGCACGTTGTCTACTTTAAAAGTCTTACGTTCTGAATAATAATCCCCAGTATCATATATTTAAATTAACATTCAAAGTAAGTTAATGCCGCGTAAATTTGAAGAAAAGAAAGTTAGTCGAAAAAGTCCTCCTAAAATTATTAATATCATCATAAATATTAAACTCATAATTATAATACTTCAACCAGCCCTGTTAAAAACAATTTAAAATTAAACCTCGTCCAGTAGAAGCAGGTGTTTATTAAGGTATATACACACCTGAAGAAAAAAGAAGCAAAAATAAAATCATCACAATATATAACTTCATCCGTAGCAATAAAAATTCACTGATTTGAAACATAAATGTGTTCGCGTTGAAAAGTTTAGAATTCTCATTTTGTTATTACTTCTACTCGATGTACCGTCACCGAGGACTATCACATTTTCACTGGCTACGAGAGGCAGCAGTAGAATTTAAATTTGTGTAGCGGTATATTGAAGATCATTGTAATTCACATTGTGTTTACTATACACTCATCGATCATATTAAATGAACTGTATCCTTTTTTTCTTTCTTTCCTTCTGATTTTAACGTGTTTAGTCATTGGTACTTAGTCGAGTTATCGGAACGAATATCTAATCTTTTTAATAATGTTAAGAAAATTTATTATAATTTAATTAAAAGGAGTATTTGGATCTTTATCTTAACAATAAATTCCAAATAATTCAAATAACTACTTCAATTTCGCGTTTTAACACAACACATTTTGCATGTTTTTACCTTTCTTTATTGAGAAAGAGGGCAATCGAAAGAACAATCATCGTGATGGAAAGCGATCACTGACGTCCACGGGCAGTTGCAACACTTGAAGAGACGCGGCTGCGCTGTTGACTTATACATTTGCATCTTCTATTCAATACGCATTATAATATTTTTTTTTTCTATAATATGGAAATTAATATCTAACTAGAACATTTACGGCATTCTAATCTGACCTTTGGCCTTTAAACGAAGAATACAATGTAACGTAGGAATTCTAATTTTGACAGTAAACGGAATGCGAAATTTTACTTACCTACTTCATTTAGTTACCTATTAGGTGAAGCACTATTTCGTTAATTTCAAGTAGTATCAATAGCACTAATCGTTATAAATATAATAACGAGACGACCAGGACATTGTTTCAAGCATTGATACGTTTGCCCATAACACTAAAGACCATTAATAATTAAACAAGGAAGTTTATTCATTATGCATTCATATCTTTTGTTTCATGATAGACATAGTCTTTTTATGTCCATAATATCCATATTTATCTTACGTACCGTAATGATGTGTCCATCGTATTCATAATGTGCCGGTTTATTTAACAAGAAAATATTACATTATAGGCAGTATTCAACAATGAATTCTTAACTATCTTTTAAAACCTTATATCTTTATTACGTAGTTTTTCACGCATGCATTGTATCACGTATGTATCCCTGGTTCCCTGATATAGGCAGAACATCTGGCTTGTAAATGGACGTCTTGTAAGGCTTAAACGCTTGTAAACCCCTAAATAAAATCTCTAACACATTTTTGAGAAGTATGTTTTCTTTATATGTATTTCTTTATTTGTATTCATATGAAGGCAAGGCTTTCGACGAGCAATTTTTTAAATAGTCGTTTGAAAAGTCCTGAAACTTTTTCCCACCAAATATATATAAGCAACTATTTCGCATCATATAACACTATTGTCTATCTTTATACATTGCTAGGGCGGTGGACCGTATTTCTATTCAGCCATATCCAAAATGTTTCAACGATTTACCACCTCCCTTCGATCATATCGTACCTCGGTTTACTTTTAAACGCGACTGTCTTAAATGGCATTTGATGCAGGCAAGTACTGAACGCAAACATTTTTAGCCAATAGTCTGTTCGTGCGTCGGTATTCCCCGCCCAGTGACAAGTTTGTCATGTTTTAGACATTTTATTGTGATGTCATTAAAGCAAAAAGAATCGTTAAATTATTTAATAATAATGTGTAATAATAATTCATCATAATTTTTTATATTAAAATGTAGGAATTTATAATGAATTGTTATTTTTAATTTAGAAAAATCTCTATTGCAATTTGCTGAGCAATGCTTCTGAACTTGCTTTACAATGGGGCAGAATATTAGAAGTTAACACCAAGTGCCAACATGATGGTTTTTTTGACGAGTAATAATTTAACCTAATGTATTTTAAAAAAAACGTATGCAACGAGCATATATTTGAAACGGTAATAAATAAATAAAAAGGGCATTTATTCCTATAAGACTGTGCATAACGTGTTGATTGCATACAAACAAAGAAACAATTTGTTGATTGTTAAATGTAACAGATAGCGTATCAGTGATTAAAGAAACTGCGTCAGCGACAACCGTTTGAACAATGTTACGAAACTGTGACCAAGTATACATACATACATACATACAGTCACGCCTCACAACAACAATACTATTTAACAGTTACAATTAAATATTATAACTTTTTGGTTATGTAACATTGTGTTCGAATGTTGTAGAGAAATAAAGAGAAACAAAAAGATGACGTACGACCGATAATTTCAAACAAAGTTTTATTTTCTTTTCCTTAGATTAATGGGATAGGCAGAGACTACTTCTTTCCGCTTGCTACGATCCAAGTATTAAAAAATATTTTTTGTCTATGACTCGGAAGTTTTGAAAGGAAACTCAGCCCTTTGTTTAATGTTAGTTTTTATATCGTTGCAGTGGAAAATACATGCAAAACAATATTTTGATTGTCACCATATCGTACGATTTAGTTTGGCTAATTAAAGCCTAGTACTGGCATTTTTCAGGTATTAAAAAACAACATGGCTTTGTTAACAGAAAATCAGAAAATTCTAGAATTTCTTGAACTCGTCGGACGGTTGAAGGTACGAAAGTTTTTCATTTTAATTCTGCTGCTATTTTTTTTTTATTTAAAAGCAGTAATTAATGTAATAATTATATAATATATATTGAATAATATATTGCAGCATGTTAAACGAACAGGCTGGGTAATATGCAATATTGATGATTGCGAATCAATTGCTGGTCATATGTATCGCATGGGATTAATGACTTTTTTACTAACTGATGATAACAACCCCACAAACCTTGATCGCTTCAAATGTCTTCAAATAGGTAAGTTACTAGTTTCCTGCAAGTAATTAACATGGTCTATTTTTAATTACATGTGTATGTAAGCATATAATAATTACAACAATACTGCAATTAGTACAAGTCACATTTTTTTCATTCTGTTGAGATATTTTAAAATGGGCTGGTTGATCATTCACTACTTGTTAATTGTGATAAATATCATTAGTTTTGCCATGAACCAGTTTTTACATAACTATGATTTTTAGTCATAATCATCTGCAGCTGGCAGATGTCCACTGCAGGGCTGATTTTTATTGCAATTCTTAACCTATATTTCATTTATAATTATAGTTAATGCAATGAATTTATTATTCTGCACTGTCTTAATTCTTTCATGTTATTAAAGTGTCTTTATAGATAACATATTGATTATTCATTTTCAGCACTAGTTCATGATTTAGCTGAATGTATTGTTGGTGACATTACCCCACATTGTGGAGTGACCCCTGAAGAAAAACATAAGCTAGAAGATGATGCTATGAAAAAAATTGCAGAGCTAACTGGCTTTGCAGGAGATAGAATGTATAACCTTTATAAGGTATAGACAGTATGTTTATAATCATTAAAAATGTATAGAAACTAAATAATTATCTATATATTAGTTAAAAAGACAATACTCCTATCTCCCAATTTACACAGTAGATACGTTTCTGAGAAAAACTTGTAAATTGAAAATTTTCCAGTCAATACTGTGTAAAGCGAAAAGTTTGCATAAAATGCTGAATTTTTCTATGTAACAGTGGTGATTTGTTTTCAAAATTTTTAGGTGTACACAGAAATAAAAATAAAATGCATTGACAGGTTAAAATATGTAATATATTATTGCACTCGCTTGTAATTTACGAATATGGAAAATTAAATCTTTCTGAAACTGAAACTTTCACTTAAATACAATTTTACGTAGAGAAAACTTTAATTTTATGCAAAGAAATACAGACACAGTGTGCGTGTGCAGCAAGTCAGCACATAAGCTCAGGATTCTCTGTGAGATGTGTACACAGCACACATGTTCAATCACAGTAGCATTTAGTAGTGCGATAAAAACAAAAAAAAAAACTTATTTGGAAAACCGTGTAGAAGCGAAAACGTGTAAAACAAGTACCGTGTAAATCGGGGGATAAGTGTACTGCTTAGTAGTAGTTCATTTTTTAACTCAATTTTTCAGGAGTATGAAAATCAAAGCTCCGCTGAAGCAAAATTTGCTAAGGACTTAGACAGATATGATATGATTCTACAAGCATTTGAGTATGAAAAACGGGAAAGTGCACCAAAGAAATTAGAGGAATTCTTCAAGTCAACACAAGGGAAATTTGATCACCCATTCATAAAACAACTAGTTGATGAACTGTACAAACAAAGAGAGGAGTTTGAAAAGCAGGTGTTAGTAAATGGAACGGCCTAATTAAGTTTTTCTATCTAATTATTCCTTTATGTTACCATATAAATGCTTGTTTGATTTTTTTTTTTGTCTCTAACAAGTCTGTATAGAACAATTAAATTTAGTATTACAGTTAAATTTTATAATAGTAATCATAGCTATTCAATCTTTGAATAGCATTTTGACCTAAAATTTATCTAATCCTTATTTAGTGCGTTAATATTTTAGAAAAATTTATGTTATTGTGCTTTATCTTATTATACAAATGTATATGATAAAAGAATTTATCTGTTTCATAGTGCATATTAACAGCTTACAGCATATAAAAATATCTAACCCTAGCCATATATGGTTATTTGTAATTAGTGGATCACCTCTTACAGGCAGTCTCTCTACAGCAATCCTAACAGTATTTGTTTTATAGCTTTTTAAATTTATGTTTTCTCATACAAAATTTGTTTATTGCCCCTGGACAGGCATTTGCTCTGAGCACGCCCAAACATTTATGCACCTTAGTGACAAAAATATCGCAACATGCAGTGGGGTGATGCAAAATACAGATTAATAAATAACTGAGAGAACAGATATTCTTGTTTTTTATTATTTGTGTTATTTATTTAGATTTGTATAAAGTTGTAGAATAAATGTTGTTGAGATTGACATAGAGAGGCTGCCTGTAAGAGGTGAGGTGATGCACTAATTACAAATAACCCTGTATAAATATTACTAGTAATCACAGAGGCTTTCCTTTATAACCAAAAGCTAACTTTTTATGTAGTCATACCGGGACACCTCTATCATGTTGTGTGAGCCATGTCATAATGATAACTTTTTAACTATAAGATTATATTTACCCAGAACTAACTATTTTGTCACTCTCCATGACAAGCTCAATGTTGTTAGGCTTTACTGCTAATTCATATTCTTTGCATCAAAAGTCAATCATTATCAGTAGACTTAATATGTATATCAGCCAAATTATCTGCATAACCATAATCAGTCAATTATCAAGCTAATTTATTTAATTGAGTATATGCTTTCTATATATTCAGTGAAGTTCTAGATTGTGTTCAGCAAAAGCTGTATAAATACTGATAAATTAGTTAATTCGGAAAATGGTGAAAATAACAGTGCCAACCTGATGTGTTTTGTCTTCAAGTTAACTTACTTTTTTGGTAGTAAATACATGATACCATATTTTAACACCACTGTACAGACTATGGGCGAAGATTAATTACCACTGTGTTCAATATTGTTTCATGGAGTCCACAAACATGTTAGTCATGTAACAGGCTGTGAAAAAAATTAACTAATAATTTCTTTCATACTTTTTTGTATTCATTTCAGGTTTTCTTTAAGGTCTATGAAAGGAATTGTTACCTAAATATGACATTTGTAATAGGCCTGAAATTAAAATTATGAGCTTTACCTCAAGGCATGGTGGGCTACAAGTTGTGCTATAGTATAGCTGCTCAACAGATTCCCTAATCTTTTCTCTGCTTTAAGCACAAAACTTGTAATGTTGATAGATTTATAGGTATTACTATAAGCGGAGATCCAATGAGTATTCCATGTTCATGGATGAGCTGTATAAATGTTGGAACCTTGGTTTGTTCATTGTTCCTGTATATGTAGAATTCTGTATTACTAATATAACAACTTTTTATTTGTTATTATAATTGTTTCATTTGTTATATATTTATTTAGTAATTTTAAGTTAATGTACTTATTATTAAATATCTTGTGATGATAGCTAATTGATGTAAGTAATGTTGAGGTTGTAATCTAAAATGGGAACTTACTTTAAGAAAATAATTTGATATCTTATATCATAAATAACATTTGCATTTTACTAACCATTATGAAATAGTGTATTATGCAAAAAATGCATCCGGCAAATTTTCTTCCCTACGTAAAGACGTATTATTTTAGGTTTGGATCGTATTCTTTACGCTTTTTTTCTACTCAAAATGCCAAGTATTTCAATTAACTCATAGAATTTAATATTGTACTTGTTGAATGAAAATGTTTTTGTTATTTGCTGAAAAACCTCTATAAACCCTTAAAACCTCATGCTGGTTGCCTCGTAAAATATCAAATAGTTTTTTTTTTTATAAATAACATCTTTTCTAAAGCAGAGAAAATTGATGATAGTAAAATCCATAAGCTTGTATACATACTCTAGTTTTACATGCAGTGTAAAATTTTATTCTCACATTTTTCGTTGCGATTAATGATTATAACATATTTTGTGAAGAATTTCTAACAATTGGTCTTTTACAATTTAATGTGCACTTTATTTATAACCTTATGGTCAGTGATATGGTCAGCCGTAAGAAAGTTACATTAGTTAGGATTGTATACATTATATTGTATTAATCAACATGAGACATCAAAATTACACCATACAATTATTGTATCTACTGTATATGGTACTGGCTCTGCAATATGCTATCTTATCTTAAATTGAAAAGTTCCAAATTATTACAATTAAATATCCCAGCAGCACGATGATTAACGAAAATACCATTTGTACTATTACATACTTTTTTGTACAAACTGCTAGAAGACTTAATGAATATTATCCACCTCTTCGAATATTTAGAAGAGTTACCATAAATAATGTGAGAACTTGAATCATTTTACCTCATTTAATTTGAAAGTGTTTGGTTAGATATCCAATAGTATTTAGTTTAGATAAAAGTGCATAACATGTTAAAAATGTTTTTATGTACATGTATGAATACCCGTCTTGTATAACAAATATATTTGCTACAAAGTAATCTGCTTATTATTTGTTGTTCATCTTAATAGTATGTAACAACACATATTACCCTGAGATACTGATGAGTGATCAAACACCCAGTAATACATCTAATTTGCTAATAAAATCATGTGTTTAGTTGATATCATTAACCGACAATTTAAAAATATACTTTTTCAAAATGAATGATGTTCACAATAATGAAATAAGACTGGCAACAAATTGTTTTTCTGACAATGGATTAACACTTCAGTTGTACATGATGTGTGTAAGGATATAATGTCACCCAGAATACAGGCTCTTACATGCTTATAATCAAAAACAGTATTACTGTTATTGCGGTAGGTTTAGAATATGAAAGTATTAACTAGCTGAGATTAGAAAAACCCATCATCATCCTCGACATCGAACAAAAAGACCACATGGGATAGTATGTAAAAATTTTAAAAACTTATATAAAGTTTATTACTACCGCAAACATTTCAGATAATCTTATCATAACGTTATGAATAAACATATCACAAACAAACTGTAAGTTTATGAACTTAGGAATTACGAAATTCATCATTGAAATCATAGTAAGAAACCTAGTCTTTCGTCATCGAAATTGTTCTTTAAATAAATTTCACCTATCATTACAATGTCGCCCATGACATTTGTTGCCTTTTGTGTCAAGGTTTTCATGCTTCTTAATTTATTTACAATATTACTATAGAAAAAAAAACTAACATGTTTTAAAGATTTTATTGTACAAAATTGAATAGTAGTGTACAAATCTATTCAATCAAATCAAAACTCATAAATGCTATAATGTCACATAAAGCGTTCCATATTTCACATCTCACATAGTTATCAGATCAATTATTCTTTTTTCAATTCATGAAATTTTGCATTCACTAATATAACAAAGAAAACGGAATAACTGTAGAATTATTTATTAAACTAGTTATTACAGTGAAATTCATGAATTTATGTATGTAATCTTAAATTAAATGATTGCTTCTGTATCACTTGAACAACTCAAGTACCAAAAAATTGTTCATAACATTCAGCTATCAAATAGATGCCGATATATTTGACTAACTTTATTGAACTGCTTGTTTCTGATTACATGGTTCACCCTGTTCTTCTTTTTTTCGTTGCTTTTCTCTCATCAACTCAGCATCTCTGCAATCAGTGTTTGGTCAGATCAATATCTACACAAAAAAAATATAAATTCAGAGATAAGGTAGTGTAACAATAACAAAGAAATTTCCTACATTCTTCATGAATGAGTTTAATTTCTCAAAGGAGTATTACATGTTTAAAAATATTATTAGGAAAACTAAATTAATAAATAAAAATTTTTAAACCGTGTAGAAGTTAATTTTACAATTATAGTTTGTAACAAATATACCTATGTTTCCTTTCAGAGAGAGACAATCCTGTTTTTTCGCTAGCATTTTTCTTCTTTTGTTGTTCCTGTTGTTTCTTTTGATTTTTGGCGCGAGCCAAGTCTCTCTGGTTTCCACCTGTAATTTAAATTAAATTAGATGTGAAAACACAATGAATCATTGTAACCTTGAAGCTATATAAACATTGTAAATATACATTTTTTAACATAGTAGTAATTCTAGTTCATTGTTATTTATTATTGATTTCATTAAGTAACTTAAGTCGTCGTGTGGTACGTGATCTAATAATTAAAAGTTAATGTTTACATAATAAAGTCGTAATTCATTTATGTCAATTTGTCATAGATATTTGATTCTAGAACGTTCGAAAGCACATTTTCTTAGCAATAACCTGAAATTATGGCAGAAAATAGAAAGATCAACCTCTCGCGCTTATATGCTTTATCTATTGAACAACAAGTCAAATGAATAATGAACGCTTACTTACGGGTCATAATTGCTTTAGAATTTTAATGTAGCAAATAGAAAAATAATAAAAATCTTTATTGTTTTTTCAAAAGTCCGGACGATACGCTGGTCCGGCCGAAACCTAGGACAACGCACCGCCCCTCTTGTTGCCAATTTGAAAGGAACTTTGGAAGCAACTAAAAGAGAAGAACTGGCTTAAACAAAGCTACCAGCTGGCTGCACTATTTTTGGTCATAAACAATAGAAGTATAATAATGACACAGATTAAATTAAAACATAGACGTAAAAAAAAAAAAAATACTTTTAAAATATGTATTATTGACACCACCCAGCAATTTCGCTCTTTATAATCGTGCTGAACTATTATAAACAGCTCAATGATGTTGAAATTTAGTGAAACTTAATTAACTTTCTGCTAAATGAAAAGTTTTAGATCAAAAATTTCAGTGGACCGTATTTTGCAATTCAATTATTTACACCTTAAAATTTTACAATCTCTGAACCTTTCTACACAAATGATTTTATGAATGGAATAGCTCTCTCCTACATTTAGAACAGAATTTGAGTTTAAAAGCTTGATTTTTTCCACTAAAGGAATACACATAACTCATAATTGTAAATATACAAACACAGTAATGTAAAAAAAAATACAAATTTTTTTTTGTATCTAAAGAACATTACTTAAGTAATAATACTAAGTATTTAGAATTGTTTTATTTTTTATACGCCATAAACAAAAAAGTTTCGCTTTATCTATATCGTTATTTCTCTCGAGATTTTAGTAGCTAGTTATTACTGTAACACAGCGTTTTTAATTTTTATGCGGAGCTGTCAAAATGTCGATCAATGCACAAATGCATTTAAGTAACAATAAAAAAAGTGATAAAACCTTTAAGCCATTATTTTCTAAACAAGCAGACTGTTCATATGTATCTTGTTATTGGTAAGTAATCGTTAATTTAATGTATTGTTTAGTATTTTTTGATTATTGTTATACATACATTAACATTTTTTTTTTCGTTAAATAGCGAAGAGAATGTGTGGAAACTTTGTCAAGATGTTTCAATAAGAGTTCCTGGAGAGTTGGATAGGTGCTTTGTGGTTTTTATATCGAATCCTTGCCGAACTGTGCCTTTGTGGAAACAAAGGGCTGGGCGTGAAGAGGATCGTCTGGTCATATGGGTGTGTATATTAAATATGTTAGTTAAACAAAAAAAAAAACATTTTGCAGTTATATATTTAAAACGTCATCGCTTTGAATTAATATATGGCAATGTTGAATTTTTCGTAGTATTTATTGTTCAATAAATTTAGTATTGTCATATACTGCCTTTGTAAATAAATTTTATTTATTCCTTACAGTTATTAAAGAACGATTTAATTACGAAATGGAATGAATATTTCTAACAATAAATATCTTTAATTGAACTTTAAACAATTTTATTGCACTATTTTCAATAGTTTTTTACCATTCTATCAATATGTCACTCTGTTTTATATTTGTTTTATCACATATGTATTAACAGCTCTGTCAATTACTGCAGAACAGAAACTAACAAGTTTTATATATAATCAAAAATTTGATTGTACATGTATTTTTCTATAATTTCAGGATTACCATGTAATATTTTTGTACTCATGGGATTCTAAGACTTGCCTTGTCTATGATCTTGATTCAGAGCTTCCTTTTCCAACATTTTTTCATAAATATGTGACAGAAACCTTTCGCACTGATCAAGTTTTAAAGTCAGACTTTCACAGGTTAGCATTTTTATGTTCAATTATAGTTTTTAAATATACATAGAAATGAATTACTTTTGTACATGGAATTACGTATTGGAAACATGTAAAAACTTACTTTAAACCCTCTGCAAATATTTTTTTTACATTACATTTGTAATTTTATTTGTGTTCCATTTGAAAACATTGTAAAAATCTGATAAATCAATAATAAATAAAAATTTATTATTTTGACAAAACATGATTTATAGATTTACTTTTTCTCTTAATTGATTATTTAATTAACCATATTCTTGGTAAAGCTAACCATAACTGCCCTAGGGTATTCTGATAAGTAGATTTTAATATTAGCATAACCATGTATCTAATGTAAAAAAGTAAAAATTAGAGGATAATTTTTAAATTTCTTAATTGACCATAAATTTGTATAGAAAATTATATTTTAATGAGAGTTATTTTTTTATTTAGATTCTTTCGTGTGATTCCTGCAAAGCAATTTCTTCAACACTTTGCTTCTGATCGTCGACACATGAAACGGCCTGACGGCTCATGGATTAAACCTCCACCCCCCTACCCTGCAATATGTACAAGTGGTATGTAATGCTTAAAATTACTTACATAGTTCAAGAACTGAAGTTATTTCAAAATAAATATTGTATTTTATTTATTACAGTCTCAACTCACAACCTGGATGAATATATAAACATGGATTTAGGTTCTGGACCAGGCCAAGTTTTAAACCTTACAGATTTTGTACATCGGTTTTATAAAGTAGAAAAATAGTAATTTCAAATTAGGTAGTTATATTGTTTTAACCTGTTCATAACCTGTCCAGGTTTCATTTTTGATTATGTTTTAATAATCTGTTGTTTTTTTTTTTAAATAATAAGTTAAATGCCAAATAATTTCTCATGTTTTAATTAATGTTTTACTAAATTATAAGTAATCTTAATTTAAACTCCTACATTTAAATTGTGTTCTAATGACAATTATCTTCAACCACATCTTTCTTAACTGATATTCACTATTGAATGGATCCAACGTTTGTAAGTACAATGCATAGCTTTTTTACCAAACATTAAAAACATTGTTATTAATTTGTTAATAATTTTAAGTGTTATGTACTTAAACATTTTATATAGTACACACAAATTAACAATAAAGCACCTTTATCAATTTATTCTCACATACACACCATGAAATGGATTTGCACAATAAGAAAGTTTTTAATCCGACATATATAATAAAATTTTACATATTTTAGGTCAAATTACTATGTAGGAATTTATTCCAGTTTAGTTTTTTTCCTTAACGTTTTTGTTAGTAAATACTCTACATAGGAATTTGGTACAAAGATATTATTACTGTTACAGCTTTATATTTAAAATAGAAAAGGTTTTAATAAATATAGTTGAAAAATAATAATTTTAATAAAAAAAATGTTAAGTATTATTTATGATAATTACTTCATCTAGATTATTTGATATAAAATTTCTGACATTTCAGATCAAATTTTAAGTCAAATCTAATAAAAAATATACAAAATATTTATTCTATTTTTTAAGATTATTTCAATGAGTAAAATGTTATTTATTTCTATTTGCATTAAGCATATTTTATTATTGTATTTATCAATTTTTAAAACTAGTGTTAAGCTCTATATTCATATTAATAAGCCTATTTTTTAGAAATAAGTAAATATTAATCATGAATGGTTAAAAAATTATTAAACTAAGAAAGCTGCTACAGTTATCACCGAGATTTCTTCTACCTCTTAAGAGTATCTTTCTTGTGGCTGAAGCTTTCATGGTACAAATATTATCCACTTGCCTTGTAACAGTGTGGTTTCTGGATAGATTTCAGAGCTATACATTATGGAATATGGATGGTAATAGTATAGCGCTAGAAAACGAAGAGTTCTGGATAACCAAGCTTTACCATCCCTAGTCTCATAAAACGTCATATAAAATTGAGGTCATGTGTTTATGGATAAGTAGGCAACGTGTAATAATTTCTATGAAGCACTGATAAAAACCAAACAGTGATAGCTCAGTTTATAAAGTGGTCGATTACATCTCGAGGAGGCGCGGGTTCGATCCCCACCCACTGAGCTTGTGCTTCCAGTGAAGGAAAATATTGTGTGGAAACTGACATGTTCCTAAGAACAAATTTTGTGAATATGTGCCATCTGCCAACCCACACTATGTCTGTGTGGTGGATAAAAGGCCACTGCTCTTTTATTATTATTACTGATAATGTTTCTGTCTTAAGACATGGTTTTTAAATAAGTTTTATAAGTTAACTATTGACATATGTCTGTTATTTCCTATGTTCTGCTATGGAGATGTTTTATAAGCTGTTCTTTTGGCTACTTTTTAATGAATATTAATCACATCTTAATTTTTTTAAGTTATTCCAATAAGATGGTTTAATACAAAAACACCGTTCCCCTAAAAATTAAATTTTTAATTGTAACAGCATTGAATACAATAGGTGAAATCATTTTCATTAAAAATTATACAAAAGCATGTTAATTGTGGTTACATTTTGCGTGTCTAATAATAAGTTAAAGTTGAAGTTTATAATGGCTGTTTCGTGACAATTTCAGTTCAACCTTATGCTTAAATGGCACGCGAGTTTTCGACAATAGCTCTTAAACACGCGCGAATGTAATAATTAGAAACAAGTTAAAAACTACATTTGTATTACTTACTCTTAAACTTATATAACATTTAAATATATATAAATACAATGAAACGCACATTTACCTACGGTCAGAAATTCTTAACTTTTTTCATGTATCTTACATTAAACAGGACGCCACGTTATCCTTTGAAAGAAACGTACAAATTTTAATACGTAGTTTGACTATTAAGTCCTTAATTTAACTTAATGTACTTATTTATTAATTATATTGTTGTACGTTGGTGATAAATAACACTTAAGTATAATTATTATTGTAATGTATATTGTCGCGATGTAGCTTTTGTATGTTGTTAAATCTATTTAATAATTTTGTATTAACTTTTTATACACTCTTTTTAACCTTCCCAAGCACTGTTAGCGTATATTCTGTAAAAATACTTTAAACATGGATGCATTAGTTTTGTTTTTGCATTTGTTTAAACTGTTACCTATGAATTACAATTTAAATATGATAGAATGCTGTTCTTTTTTATCATATCAAAAAATTATCCATGATAATATTGTGTACTTAAATTATTTATAAATATACGTATAATAAATATGATCTCGTTATAAAATAAAATTACTATTAACAGTTATAGAAAGTAATTAATATATTTTGTCTATATTTAATTATTGTTGCACTCTGTGTGTTTCTTATTTAAAAAATATTCTACTTCAAATGACACTATATAATTTAATGTCTTCTGCAGGGTTGTTGATCTGTGTTCAAAGTTAAATTCTTACCTCCTAGTCACTGTTAAAAGAATTTTTTAATTGTTATATTTAAACATTCTACGTCTTATTTATATTGTTACTATACAGATTTTCAGTAGAAGCTGTAATTTTTTTTATTAGCGTCATAAACTCTAGTCATCGTCTACTGTACCTGTTAAGAATATTTAATGTATTATCGGTAGTGCTATCGTTTAAGGCGTAGCTAGATGCTATATGGGACCAAAGTACATTGTAACGAATGGATGTTGTTGGATTTATTGAGTCAAGGAAATAACGTCCGGGATCAGTTGATGTCCCACTGGTTACGCCTTCATCTTATTACATACTATTTACTATTTATACTTAATTCAATTGATACCTTCCTTATACGCCTTTAATATCTATTTGACTGATAGCTACAAGTGATAACTATTATGCTTGTGCTTTTAATGTGAAATTATGTGTTAAGAACATCAAGCTGGATTAAAGAAAAAACTACATGACATAATGCTGTTTTAATTCACATTTATTATAATATATAAATCGTTTTTAAACAAACGAGGAAGCTAAGTATGAATACATTCCGACTGGTATTTAGCAGATATCGTGTTTGATACATTCATTCTTATTATTAACATATTTTACAAGTTTTGTAGCCATGACTATATCAACTAACGTCTGGTGTATCTCTTATTATATATTTGAGAAAGAGAAGGACAATAAAATCATCATCAGCCAATAGACGTCCTCTGCTGGACGAATTCTTCATCCAAGTATATCTGGTCTCGGATCAGATTGGTGTTTCTCGTGATCTTTAGTAGATTGATGCTCCACTCTCTGTAGGTTTTCTAGTACTGCCTCCTTAAGTGTCAGTGCAATATCGCCGACTATAATCACTAAAGTCAAGCACACAATGGTATATGATACACTGGCCGTATCATCGTGGCGTTAATAAGGATAGTATACACCGAACCACACAGTGCTCGTCACCTTGAGATATAGACGTTAAATCTCGTTATCTTAGTCATATCAGTACCTACAAAAAGCCTTTTAAACCGGAATACGTTAAAGGTTGCACATAACACGTATTTGTTTATGTATTCTATCATGTGTATTAGAAAAAAAATATAACAAACTATTTAAAATTTTTAAACTTAATTTTATTTGAAATTTAAATCCAATCAGAGGGCAAAACACAAAATCACTTAGTTGTTACTTCAAAGGTAAATGTCAATAATCTATTATTGAGTTAATATTTCAGCGCCATTATCGGTGATAAGCACCGTGTGTTCCACTTGAGCGGTTCGAGAACCGTCTCCAGTGACGACTGTCCATCCATCATCCAGGATTATTGTTTCTTCGCTACCATGTGATAGCACTGGTTCTATTGTAAATGTCATTCCAGGTTTCATGAGACCAGGGTAAAAATTCCCTGAAATTAGAGGTAAATATGTACACATGACCAATATCCAGTTATTTTAAAAATCGCTCTAAATAGTTTATAACAAAAAACTTTTAAATATAGGCAGGTGAATCAGTTAACACAAGTGAAACATCTTCCCCCCGAACAGGTTCCCGCCTTGTCGTGGCGGAGGGGCTTTAGTAACCGTGGCTTTACCACCCACGGTGAAACGAAGAGGAACCTACCCGGCCGGCCCGTGGAGTTAGGGCTGGCCCGAGGAGGCCGCTCCGGG
>DWHU01000665.1:0-16713 GCA_018247975.1 Parides photinus | reverse complement strand
TGGTAGAGGAAAAAATAGTGACATTGAATAAAATATGTAGAACCCGCAACAACGTATTTTATTTGCTACACAATATTATTATTGGCTAATTTTATTTTAATTTCTTTTAAGATTTTTTTTTATTATTCTTATCATATTTATTGTAAAGGTTGTACACGCTTTTAATAAGAATCTGCTTCAGGGTATGGGTACTAGATAGCTAATAGACTACTTAAATACAATTTTTGTAAATACAGACATATCATACATAGAAAACACCCAGACTCTGAACAAATATTGTCCGTGGCGGAAATCGAACCCACGACCTCTTACTCTGTCGGCCAGTGAAAAGCCTATTAATACCGTGCACAAAAAACGGAAATTACTGAGCAAACGCAGAAGCCTCTAGCGATCAACTAGAAGAGTAATATTTTATTAACTTAAACAACTGCGCATATTTTAATTAACATTGATTTAGCAGTAACATGGCTTGAATTAAACAGACTATTAGTATCACCAAATAAAATATCTTCCTCATGCACGGCAACGAGCGCCGTTTATACTTCCCATCGGGGCAGCAGCGCTTATTCAGTGTGCGATATCTTGCATCAGTTAAATAAAAAGATTTTGACGTCACTAAAATCGCGAAGGGTTGCCGCAGAGACTGACAAAAGATTTAATTACACGCATGAATCAAACAGGCGGAGCAGGGGTGGACAAGAGGGGGCCATAACGATAACCTTAAGCGGTGCGTTCACGCGCGCGCTCCTCACTCCCGATGCCTGCGCGATAAGCCTGACCACTGTCTACATGGACCTCCCCTAGACCCTTCCGGCTACCTATCAAGATTTCACTATCAGATTGCTTGTAATTACAACTAAAGGATTGATGAACAACGATCAATAATAAATACACTGTAACATTTCACTGGAATTTACAATCAAAACATTTTAGAATAGGCTTAATTTTCTATAAACTTCAAACGTCAATATTTTGGTAACTGTTTGAATTTACATTTACTTATTATAATACATTTACTTAATGTGCATCTGGTCTGATGTAAAAGTGAAAATGTTTTAGTATTAATTATTGGATAACGTTTTTAGTTTTCTATTGTTAATTATATCTGTCTTAGGCCGACGTTTAATGGCAGTTTAAATGAATACCATCAAATATTCAAGAATACTTCTAGTCCAACTTTAGTTGTATCGTACATGTCTGTATCTGTATCTTAACAAAATTTTCCAACTTTAATCCAACCGTGAACTAACCATCATAATATACCTCCCCAAAATAAATTTTTATCCTTTGTTACATAAGAAGAGCTCCCAATTTATACATCTTTTATAATCGGTGTCATAAAATTATGCTAAGCTAAAAGCTAGCTTTCATTAGACGAGTTAATGTATATTCCACGTTAAGTTATATGTTATATTAATATACTGACATCAAAAGCCTCAAAAGCCGCTTTGTTACAAACTAAGCTCAAAGCCGGCCGGCTTATGTCGACACGAGTCGAATACAACCACAACCTCGCTGCCTTTTGCAACTTTGACATATGAATTACGTTTAGTTAATATGTGAAAATGAAGTCGAAAAATTCTTAAAATAATAGAAAGTTAAACCAACATCATTACTTTGTAATATTTATACATTTTACTTTAAATATATTTACGGATTGCAGTATTTGTGTTTACGATGGTCGGGATTCGGAATCAAATTCAACTACATAAATTATTTGATTGTTTAAATAAAAAAAAAGATCATAATGATACTACATCTATGCAGTGGCGTGCGCTCCTTGTGGGCAGAAAAGCAGTGCTTTACTTGAAATTTACAGATATTTTAACAAAACGTTCGCTCATCGGATATCTTGCAACAAGACTTGTTCTGTTGGCATGGTATCCGACTTAGAGATCCGTTGCGAGGCTGTGGCTATGCTAAAAATCTATAAAAGTAAAAGATATTTTGACCGAGTACTCCGCCGCATACCCAGTGTCATAATCCTGTGCACGCCGGTGGTATTATGTATGGTATTATTGTCCTATTAGATTAATGTATATTATGTATTATTTACGCCGTTAATATAAATAATAAAAACAATTTAGAACAAATGATAGCCAAGTCGTTTGGGACCAAAAAAGAGATCTCAGCAAATGTCAATGGGCCTGTTTTCGGAATTAAAATTAAATATTCGTTGTAAATTCCTACATTAAAATTTTAATATACATAAAGGTATCTTCGCTATTTGAATGTCGTTACTACAAAATGTCAAAAACATGTCAAACCCGGACGCACGGACGGACAGACTAGTGGCCTCAATAGAGGTATTTTCTATGAAAAAATCTTTTAAAACATTTGTTGTGTTTATTTTTCTTTGGTCATGTCAAATGTAAACACTTTCCGTTGAGATATTACTACAATTAAGAGTATTTTTTTTTATATCTTTTCTGTCTAGGTACTCGTGAGCAGGCGTACGTGTATGGCATGTCAGCGGCGGCGCTGTCCTGGTCCGTGGCGCGCGCCTGCGCGGCGGGTGCGCTGCCGGCCTGCTCGTGCGCCGCGCCGCCCCGCGCGCCCCCCCGCCCGCCGCGACATGCTTCTACCACAGAACCACACACACACTTCAAATGGGGCGGCTGCGGCGACAACTACCACTGGGCTGAAAGGTAACGCTATACGATGTGACAACAGCTTACTAGTCGTACATCTCTGTTGCCGGAGACCGTCCAGACCACCGCAGCTCCTACTGTAGCCGTCAATAGTATTTACTGGATTAACGAAACTTAACATATCATGTCTCATCCTGACTGGTGCTACTTGCTATGGACAAGCCTCTCTCACCATCATGTGAACGTCCTGCTCGTCTCGTCGCTTAGTTGAATAAAAAAAGTTATGTCAATATATGAACTAACTTAAATTTTAGGTTTGCTAAACAATTCCTCGATGGACATGAAATAGACGTAAGAGATGGAAAAATTGAAAATATTATTGAAACTGAAACCACGACTGTTAAAACGACCACTACGATTGAAACGACTCTGCCGCCTGTAGTGATACTAGTGGATGATCAACCAGCGCCCGCCAATATCTCCGCCGCACGAAGACCCAGAAAGGGCCGCCGTGGCCGAAAAAGACTCCCCAGGTCTCCACGACGTGGCAGGCCGACAAGAAAACGGTTTAGAACAAGGTAACATAATATACTCATAGTTCTATAAACAATGAATCATATTTTCTGACGTTCGTTTTATTTTTCTATAATGGTCTGTAAATTAATCTATTACAATATTTAAATAAGACCATCTGTTAATTTGGCGTATCGCTTAATAGCTTTTCTTCACTAAAAGTAAAAAAAATTAAATACTATTTGAATAACATTCTGCTAGGTACGGCTACGAGGACAGAGGGTCGCGACATCGTAACATTGAGTACCGAATGGCGGCAGACGATCCGCGCTTCGATCCTCAGGTGGACCTGCGCACGCGACTCGACACATTGCGTCCGCTCATCGCTGCAGCCAACCTTATGAACGTACGCTTCGGGAGGAAGGTGGGTTCTAGATCACATTTATTGTAATATCGCATCATCTTTATATATAAAATGAATGTTTGTCTGTATATCATCGATGAACTCAAAAACTACTGGACCGATTGATATGAAAATTGGTATATATATGTATTTTTCTACAGAGAAGGTTTGTATAATATGCTTATTAATGCCACTTGCCACCAGGTGGCGCTGCAGAGTAGCAACTTCTGCCCCGTTCAACCGATTGTCATAAAAATCATTATGGCCGTGTATTTTTATACAGAGGAAACGAATATGATATTATTTTTCTTAAATTTGTTTTAGTTGTTGGCATAGCAACGCGCGCCGGGTACAGCTGGTAAGAAATATAAAAGTACTTTAATACTGGATATTTTCAGGTCGTGTTAAGCGGCATGCGGACTAAGTGCACATGTCACGGCGTATCGGGCTCGTGTTCGGTACGCACGTGCTGGCGCGCGTTGCCCGCGATGGCGCGCGTCGCGAACACGCTTGCGAACGAGGCGGCCCGCGCCGGCCCGCTTAAGGCGCACGCGCGCCGCCGCGCTCGCCCGCGTCCCAGGCTCCGGTACGTCACACCGAGCCCTGATTACTGTGAACCGGAACCGGCCGCTGGCTCGTTAGGCACACACGGCAGGTGAGATATATATCTGATAGATAGATAGATAAAATGATTTCTTTTTTTTCAGACTTCTACATGTTCCCACTGCAGGGACTCGGCCATCTCCCATAATGAGAGAATATTTGGCCTTAATTCACCACGCTGGTCAAGTGCGGGTTTGCGGATAAAGCCAGTGATATATAATTTCTTAAAGCGCACGTAACTCAGAAAAGTCATCAATGCGCGCCGGATTCGATCCCGCGACCTCCAAATCGGAGGCCGGGGTCCCAAACCACTTGGCTATCACGGCTTGATGAAACGTTTATTGTACCCAAAATAACACGCATGTACGTGTAAATAGACATAAAGCATTTTGTAACATAAGAATAGTCAACACATGTAGTACAATAGTAATGATGTAATGACGGGTGTGTGCATGCTGCAATGGTACTAGAGGACGCAACTGAGTGAATTGTTCACCTGATAGAGGTGAACCATTGATTTTCGGCAACCGTCCACGGTGCGAAAAAAACTATTGTCCTTATTACAAGTACATTATTTTAAAATGTAAATGAATGAATGGATAGATCCACTTAAATGCATCGACAACACACATCGTAAAGCACGTGCATATAGATTTAAGTTAGGCCACTACTAACCACATTCAATATTCTGTTTGTCCAGTAGAATTTATTTAAATCTATACATGGTACTCTACATCTTCCTGTATTTTTTTAATTCGCCGATAGAGACATTAATAGCCTCATCATAATCTAATAGAGACTATAGTTAAATATAAATTTTAATTCTGCGTTCAGGAAATGCAACGCCAGTTTAGGTGCAGGCGCGGGCGGGTGCGCGCGGCTGTGCTGCGGGCGCGGTCGCCGGGCTGTGCGCACGAGTCGGCTCGAGCGATGCCGCTGCCGCTACCACTGGTGCTGCCGCGTCGATTGCCAGCTCTGCCGCGTCACCACGGAGGAACACTATTGCATATGAATTTTCATTACGCTAAAAAATCCACTTACAACCCTGTCAATAATTAGTCCAAAATAAGAAAATGGTACAGTATATTTTAGAGGCATGTTTAGGAGATATTAATTAATGTTTTGATTCTTAGTTATTAACCTAGAGAGACTGTTAATGAATCAGAATACTTAGAGTCGTAAAATTTATTCACCAAACTTATTACAAAATGTTGAATATCTGATTGTGAACTAAAACATATGTGACATAGACCTTCAAACTCGTAATCATCTATTTATTTTGATATAGTGTTTAAATTTGGTTTAAGTGGGATTAAAGACTTTACGAACAGAGTAACGTATAATATAATTTGAATGTGTTACTATATATCATCAAATGTAACCTTTATAAAATAAGAGATTTGTAAAGTTTAATAAATTTAGGACTATTAAAAATCGCTTATTATCTATCTAAAGTAACTGAAACATTCCAAACTAATTACTAATATCGTATGAGCCTTTCGAATTCAAACTTACTCCTAATAATTTCATCCTCCAATAAGTGTATAAACAAACACTAAATTAACCAGAGCAAATAAAATGAGCGATTAATAATTTAAACCAAAGAATAATAAACACTAATAAGATAAACCCTAGTCATTTTATTATAATATTTTAGCATCATGACACTGTAATCAGTATTATCTACTTAGTTTATAAGTGACTGTTTCAATATACCACCAAAGACAATGTTAGTACTTACAATGTTTAATGTTCCCGTCGTATAGGTAAAGGTTATGTGATGTTTGTGGTTCGATTGCTAATACTCGTTACTATAGAAGAAATAATGTCTTGACAATAATGTGTTGTATTTTAGAAGTTATTTGTATTGTAGAGATAGTTTCAGAATAGACTTTCCTTATTGTATGCTTCATGTACATAATATAGGTTTCTTCGATTTAGTTTATTTAAGTATAGTAGAACCAACAAGATGTTAACGGTAACGGCAATATCTAACACCTTCATTGCTAAGCGCCTGCCTTGTAAAACGAATATCCTTGGTTAGGTCCCTTCTTCACATGTCGAGGAGTTTGGTCTCTGGTAGGATTTTTCAAAACCAATCCAGTTACCACTCTCCTATTTCAAATGTACCTCTTCCCTGTGTTCTGGCCGTTAAATGTTAGCGCGACATCAATTGTACATAACTCAGTACTTATAAAACAACAATAGTCTTATATTATATATCTGTATTATTGTAAGTTTTAAAAATGTAAAATAGCGTGTTTTCTCCGTAGATTTGTAGGCTTGAAAAATAAAACACGTAGTTTGGACAAAAATATTTTATTTCCTGAAAATCGGTGAGGTTTAATTCGAAGATGTGATGATCGGAGTACTACATAAATTGATGGTATCACATGGTATACATCTTCTTCGATATGAAATAATTAAACAAATCTTTTTTAATACGGTATTCAAAATAATTATGAGCAAGTCCTAAAATAAAGGTTGGAATGAAAAATACAAAAATAAACTTCAACGAACTTAAAAAAATATCAGTGCTTAATCTAAAAATCACATCACTTATTATACATAGAATAAACAATGTTTCTTTTTTATTGAAAATGGCATCAAAGATTAAGAATAGCGAGAAAACAATATATGAACTGGTTTTAACGGAAGGGAATTTTCGAGCTTTCGTTACAATTTGTTGAAGTTATCATAAATCTAAGTTATAAAACACAAACATTCCTTCCACATGTACTCGCTTACAACCTTTGAACAAAAATTGTTATTCCTAAATGAAAATTAAAACAAATTTTTGATTCATCATAACTCCGTGTGCTCGTGCTCTTTACCTGAAAAAAAAATATTTTTACTAACATATTAATTTAAAATGAAATTGGATCGATTCATGGATTTCCTCCAAGAGAGAATACTTTTTATGTCGGGGTATTTGACTACTACCTGAAAAATGAGAAAATATAGTGGCAAGTGATGAGCAGTATTTTCAATAATGTATAATAATTTTTTATTTTCATTTCAAATAAATCGCATTATTTTATTCAAAAAACGCTACGAATTAATTCCAACAACTAATACATGTACATGGTATTTCTGCTGACAAATAAAAAGTAGTGGGAAATGACTTATCATAGCTGTTGTTCGTGGAAAACTTTAGTTTCCTCACAACAGGTTTATTTCGTCGGAATGCAGAAGGCATAGAGAATAGCACCAACATTTTCTTAAGTTGTAAAGCTCCGGCGACCATAATAACAAAATAAACTATTACCGTTTAAGTTATGGATAATATACCTGCGTGAGAGTCTGATACAGCGTGAACATCGTGCTCCTGTTCTTGGTCGGTGGCCTGGTACAGACCGCGGCGGACGCGCGCCTGCAGCGCTCTCACCTCCGCGTCGTACTCGCGCCACTCGGGCACGATGCGCATAGCCGCTGATAACTTAGCTTCTTTCGTCATTGGGTTGTTACACTGAAATAATACGTCAATATAAGCATTATTATTATCATGCGCCAATAAAGGTCTATGGTCATGCTAGATCACTAATAGCTAAATTAATAATCTATTTCCATTAAACATCCAACAACAAACATTAAACACAAAATAAAATTGATCAGCTTCTTTCATTTCTTTTTTCAAAAAGAATGTCATGAAATATAGGCTAAAATACCTAATTGATATTATTAAACAGCACATAAAAAAATTAAACTTTTTCTTACTAAATCAATAGTTTTTGCATATTTTTTTGATCCGTCATCACACCAAGTCTCGCACCAGAGCCATTCCTGTGGCAGAGATTTTATCGCAACTTGATGTATCATGTTGTTCGGCAAATCTTGATCTGAAATAAATAAAATCACATAAATATGCACGAAAACCATATGGACAAATCTTTTCTAATATTTTTATTCTTGATATAAATTATTAATACCGTAAATGAAGTATCTAATTTTATATAAATGGTCGATGTTCTTCCCGTTTCGTTCCATCATGGTTGTACTATAAACTTGGGTAGATAGATTTTAAAGGCGAAACTAAAATATGTAGTAGCACAATTTACTCAACCCAAGTTCGAGAGACTGTTGGGGTCTTGACTGAGCGCCTGGTACTGCCCTCGCAGACGATCGCCGGCCGCTATGCGTCGGAAGCGTTTCAGGTCAACGACGTACAGCGCGCTGATGTGATAGCTGCGGCCCTGCAAATGATTGCGCCAGTAGCCCTGCTTCCAGAACCTAATTTAAATAGAATTCACATGTCTTTAGAGAAATCCAACTAAATCTTTATTTTTCGGATAGCAGCCAGAGTATAATGCCACCACATAATGGCAACAAATACTACTTAGATGAGTAATTCTTACATAAAAAAAACTTAATCAATATAAAACAAATTAAACAAATTCATAAACTTTCATTTAACCTCCTTTTACATAAAGAAATGAATGCCACATTCTTAAAAAAAATATTTATAAACAATGTTTACCTGAATCCTTCCATTTCCTTTCTGCTGTCACAAAACGGCGTATAACCATATGGCGCTCCGCCCAAATCTAATTCCACAAGCTCTTTCAAATCTGCTCTTACAATCTGAAAAGGAACATTTTCTAAAATTTTAATATCTATTTCCTAAACAAAATAAACCAAAAAATGGAAAGAGATATAAAAGTGGAGCAAAATCTTTTGGTTTGGGGTAACTAGCCTTTATAAAGTGAATTTATTTCATGATAAACAAATAAGTGTAAACGGACAATACAATGCCAGTGGGTTTCAGTGAATTAAATTGAGGATTACTGCCCCCGTGATGCGGCAGCTAAACTTTTCCGTAGCCTAGTATCTATTGTAGAGCTTGTTTCAGGATAGTTTTTCAGACCGTGTGCTACCTACTACGTATAGTAAATCTATCGTCATTACAGCGTTACTATGTACCGGCTGTAAACATAAGACAGCCAGAATATTTCAAGCGATAGCACTTTACCATCTATGGCCTTATTATTGTTTAGCAACGAGTTATAAGTCTATCCACTTAAACAACAAAAATTAAGTATTAATATGTCGTCGCAATTACCTGATCAGCATCAACAAATATAATCTTTTTCACGTGTAGCGGAAACAAAACATCAAGGAATAGAATCTTGTAGCCCCAGATGGTGCGCTGCCTGTCTCGCTGTCGTTGCAGCCAGCGAGGCCATTGGTATTGTACTAATTCATATTGGAAACCATACTCTTGCGCCATGTATGGAAGTATGTCCTTAAAATAAACGGAATTAGTTATTATGTAATAGAAAAAAATCTAATATACACAGGCGTGATGTAAACAGCAGCATATTAAGAGGTTTTTAATTGAAGGAAGTGACGAAATGTTTACCTGATGGTGACTAAGTGGCGTTAATTAGGATACACCACATCATGTGTAGCCTTCAGAGATAAGTATCGTTACCGCTGTAACTTTACTAGTTATAGCACCGTTTAAATATAATAGAGCAATAATAGTGTACTACTGTTTGAGGGTGTCAAAAGGTGTTTTATGTTTCATTGCTATCACTAATTGAATGCTGGTAGGTTTATGCCGCCAAGGTCTTGGTAGATATTGTTGTAGACAGGAGTTCTGCTGCTAAGCTATTAAGGACAACATCAGTTGTCTAATGATTCTGAGAGCTTTATTGCGATTCAACCGGCCACTTGTTGTAGAGATTAGTTTGACACAGAACTCATATTATAAATCAACCATATAGAGAAGTATTGTTTTTCTACAGCTGCAAAAACGAGCACACAGAGTGTACAAAAACACTGTCCCATTATCACTTAAATCCAGTCTTCGTACATGTAAGCTAATTGTAGTTTAAAAATATAATAAACAAAATCTTACCTTTAGTGACGGACTGAGGTAGTTTTTGAGGAACCAGAACTTCACCGGCGATTTCGTATGTTTAAGCACTGACAACATCATTATACGTAGAAATCTTTCGTAGAGATGTCCAGACGCCACGGAGAACACGTTTATGGTTTCATCTTGCGCTTCTTGCTCCTCGCCTCCACCAAACGAACTGTACAATACAAATAGATATATTTCAGTTTAAAATTTAGAATAAACTCGAGGAATATTGATATAAATGAATACTACCATATACTACTGTGTTATAGGTTTGCCTCTAGTACCAATATAATAAAAGAAATGTGCGAGACATATAATTGCTAATATTTACACATTACTTAATACAACAAAGACTACTACCTCGCAATGGAGTTCCAAATGCCACCAGTATTAACTTCATCATTATCAGCTAACAGGTCCAGGTGCTGCTTGTCGGAGCGCTTGCTGACGCGAAGCTTGATCACGTGACTTCTGAATGATCCCATCAACACCTGAATGTCCTCGCTTCTGGCTGTCGTCTCCGTGTTCTCATGACTGCCAATAGTACATAAAATTATACCTTACCTTGTTACTTTTTATCGAAAATAATACAAAACTATATATCATTAGCCAAACGAGATTTTAATTTAAAAAAATTATACATAGTAAAGAAAATAGATAAAAAACGTGAACTGTTAGGTAATTAAGTATTTTGGTAATCCATGTTCATAACTAGTTTGTTTATTTGCCAGTTCTTTATTTAAAATAAAGATCTCACTGTTGAGACTCATGGTCAAATCAGTAACAAGACCACATGTTACATACAACAAATAAAATAACGATAAAATGTATTTAATACATAATATTTAAAAAGACAGTCTAATGTAGCATACCCAACAATCTCATAAATATCTTCAGATCGCCCAGGTCTTAGGCGTAACGTCCAGGCTCCTGGATTTGCTTTGAGCTGAAAATAGCCGAGGTTAGCCATAACAATGGTGTCCATGAGCTCAGGCTGATCGCGGTTACCCAGGATCAACTGCAGCCCACGAGGCGGCGTTCCCAACGTAGTGTCCCAAGCATGGCCTTCCAGCAACAGATATTCGAGCTCAAATTCACTGAAAATTAAAATTAGATATAAGACAATGTTGTATGAATGATATTATGAAAACCAGAGCAATGATGCCAATGCGGAGGTAGTTTTTTTTTAACAGATCGTCAAGACCAGGATTTCACTTAATGGTGAGCGGCGATGTAGACTTTAATGATAGGACGCATTACTGTAAGACTATTTTTAACGTCTTGTTTTGATACATTGACGCCAGTAGGCTGTACCGATCCTTGACTATATACAGTTAAGTTATTATAATAATACCCTTCTTTGGGAAAGAAGTAAAAAAAGAGTAATAAAAAATTACCTGTGCACTAATGAGTCAACGTCAGCAAGACGGATATTATCAAGGTCGTACACAGAGCGCACACACTCCACTAGCCAGTTTGGCGGCGTGCGCAACTCCAGCGACAGCAAAGGAGCTTGGGGTAAACGAGAGAATCGTGCCAAAGCACCACCACTAGCAGCACCTTTTGCATTAAACTGCAGCTCCGGCTCCAACACATAACGATAGAAACTGCAACAGAAATATAATAACGATAACAGTCCGTAATTTTTGTCACATTAAATACAAAACGTATAACAATAATAATACATGTACACATTAAATACTATAGTTTATTGAGTAATCTTGTAAAAACTGAATAAAGCAAAAGATTTTTTTTATATAAAAAAGTAAGCAACTGAAACAAACCTTTTCAGAGGCATATCCGAATTTTTATCCTGCGGGTTTAGGAATAGCTTCAGGCGACAGTTAATTACGCGTCGCAGGACTAATAGCAACGGTGCAAGACGTTGCGCTGCAGTCGACGCCGGATCCAGAACTGCAACCACCTGAAAAACGATTTATTATATCAGCAATCGTCTCTGCCTTAATCTCCGGCAAAAGAGATTTGTCACCAATACATTAGTATCTTCATGTTATATAATTACAAGAAAAATAGCATAAAAATTTTGAATTTTTGCTTGATGTATCGTTTATAAAATTACCTCAATTGCTGCTTCATCAATATACAATGGAGGCAGCTCAACGAGAGAATGTTCTGTACGTAGGCCAACAGGAAGCGGGGTCCTTGCCTTTGGACTGCGCGCCGCTAGTACTGATATCACCTTTAAGTAGTTGTCTGATGATAGCTCAGGAGGGTCATCATCTGGATATATTAATATTTTTTGTATTTATAACAGTTTGAATACAAAGGATTACTTTTGGTACCATAATTATATACAAAACAAAAAAACATACCGAAAACATCATCGTCAAAGACATCATTCTTAACAATTTTTTTCTTTAGAAGTACCTCGGCAATTTTGTCACCGTATACTTGATTACTAAATCTGAAAAAAGGACAATTTTTTTAAAAAACAACCGCGTTTTGTTTCGCTGTCTTTTATCTAATGTCGTATACTCTGTTTTTTTTATATGAACCATATTAAAGGAATCAGTCCAACCTGTCCAACAACAAAAAGTCGTCTAATGAAAATCCGTCCGCATCCGCAAACGGTCCAATAAGGCGTGCGTTGTGTACGACAGCACGAGCACTAGCGCGCAGCTTCATACCGCGAGCGCACAGTACACGCGCCGCCTTCAACACCCATTCCTGCTTGTTCAACTGCGGAATCAGCTCCGGCTGGAAAGTTCAAAAGGATAAAAATACAATGAACGTATATTTACACAGTACAGTACAGTTTACATAGTCACATACAGGTATCGCCCATACAACAACACTGCATTCTATACCACGGTTTCGCTATAAACCGATAAGAAATGCAAAAATCTTTATACAACACCATACTTCTACACATTGGAACTCGCTAAATCAATCGAGGGCAAAGATTTTATGGAAATGATTATCCAGACATGATTTATTAGTACAAGAACTTGAAAAAACTCATTTGATGGAAATGGCGTCCGAAGCTGCATCAAATTGATTTTAAAGACGCCAGTATTTACGAAGATTACATAGTTATTAATTAAACATTAAAAAATTTACAAGAATGTCCAAGCTTAACCAAAAGTCATGGGACATTTTTCTGGAAAACAAGCCTTTCCTCTGAAAGAAGTCGAAAGTTCATAAGGGAGCAAAACTATCTAGCTTCATACTGTGAAGTTTTACTGGTGGTAAGACTCTATTGCCAAAGACCGTCTAGGTACATATGTACCACACCACTTCAACTTCTACTTCTGCCACCAAACAATATTGTGCAAACATAACTGTTTGAAATTTGAAGGAAGTTATAGTTTGTGAAATTAGTGGGGTAACGTGACTTAACATCCTATGTCTCTAGGCAACGAGCTCGATGGGGTGCTGTGTATACCATACTAACTGGTGCTACATTGTTATGGACAGGCCTATCATACTACCATCAAGAGAACATCCTGCTGATCTCCTCGCTTAAATTAAGAAAAAAGTAGCTATGACCTGGTAGAAATCAGCTAGCAAAGTATGATTTATTTTATATTTTTCAAAATATTCAAATTAATGAATAAAACACCGTATTAAAAAATCTTTGCCGAAAAAAACATATGAATTTTTCAATAAGAATACCATTATTTCACAATCTTGGCGCTCATGACAGCCTTCATCTTCCAAGAGCCGCATCACGTACTTTGTAGCCTGCGAAGACTCCAAAACAGTAAGCGCCGACAGCACCACCTTGTTAAGTGATTGATCCACCGAGTTACCATCGACGTTCGGGATGAAAGCAACGCGTACACCGCCGGACTCTCCCTATTGAGAGTAATAAAAAAATAGTAATGTAGTGGTTATTAAAATTAGATTTAACCGCCTCCTTGGTGCAGACGTTAATGGCATGTCTTTTTACACGGAGTTAAAAAAAAAAAAAGCTACCCAGTTCATTTATTGAGAAATTTCCATACAAATCCAAAATAGAGTTGCTGTGTCCAACTATCAACAGCGAGAGTATTTGTATCACTTACATTATAAGAAACATACAAGTCAAATGATAAATTCGCTCATCGGCGATAAAAAAACGACAAATAGATTATATTTATTAAACTGTTTTTACCATAAATGTTAATGCGTTCCTTAGAAGATCTCTAGACTCTTTTACATTTAGGTCTCCAATTACCCAGATTGTTTGTGTTATCCTTTCAGGTTTGCTAGTTTTTAAGAAGTACTTAAAAATCGGTAATGCAGTAGCTAATGCATCGCGACCTGTTTGTTTAATACGAAAAAACATTAATACAATAATTTTAGAACAATATTTATCACATACATGCAATATATGGAATATCATAAAATTATACCAGTTAAATGTAGCAGACGATGAAGTTTGTCTTCACTAAACAATTCAGGTGATGAAGGCACGCCTGATAAATCTAAATATTGAGTAGGTTCAGAAGCCAAAACTCTCCGATTCAACCTGTAAATAAATAATCGATAATTTAATCTTCATTTTCGAATTAACCATATACTTCATATGGAAATAAAAGGGTTTAAATCTAATATAAACAGCTTTTCTATCCGCATGCATGATCTCTGGGGCTATTATAATAATACTTGTTCAAAAAACCTGGGCATAATATGGGCTTGTTTCATAAGATGATCCACAGCATCATCGCCATCGGAAAGTTCAGATCGGAAAACAGCACGTTGCAACCGTGCCGTGTGTCGTGCCAAAGCGCTTACAAGGGCCTCCTCAAGAAGCTCCACAGAGGACATTGTCGACGAGCTTCCAGGACCCTCATCCCATAACGGCACACCGTTAATCAACACCTGAAACGTAAATTTAACATAAAAATAATTTTAACACTATACTTTTTTCATTAATGTCATCATTAATAAATAAAGTACTGATTAAATAAATAATATGTGGTATATACAAAACATTTTTTTTTTCAAAAACATTAAATAACTTCCTAAATAATTATATTTTATATATTACAGCTTACCAATGGATATTTATTGCTTGCAATCTTCGAAATAAATTCCTCGGCCAGTTGGTGACCAAAGTTATATTCAGAATCATCAGATAAAATTTCGTCTACATTTGTACTTGAGCTTACAATTTTTTTTAATTGTTTCTTTAAATGTTCTAGTGTAATAATGTCTGCTTCAGAAGTATGTATCAGCTGTAACATTTAACATTAGAAAACATGTGGCGTTAAACAAAAACAATGAGACATTGTGAAAAAAAATCTACATTACACAGTTTATTCATAAATCAAGTTCATATAAGTTAGAGAATGATAAACATCACGATATACTACTTATTAATTATTTAACGCACCTGTGTAAGAAAATAAAATGCTTCCTTGTTAGAGTTCTTATCTTGCGCTACGTAGTTGAAGGCGGAGCGAATAGCTGCCGACACCATCTTATCCTTGCCAGGAACCAACACTAATCCAACGCGTACTGGAGTAGTATGCTTCAATAGAGTTTCGCCGAGTTTTAATGGCGGCCCAGATTCCGTTGATGTTGGATCAATGACTATAACCTAAAGAAGAACAATGATCAAGTTAAAACGAAACAAAAGTATAGGCTGTGGTACACTTCTTTAGGTGCCATGGCTTGGTCACTAATCTTTTACACTTCGGTTTATCTAAGTCCAAAATCCTCAAAATTTACAACAGAATAATTTAATAATCGTACATTAATTTCTCTATTTAACTCCCTACTTAAAAAAAATGCAAAGCATTAAGTCTTCAGAAAAATATATTTTAACTGGTCTATTGAATTTGTAAATAAATATTTACTTTTTATTAATTTTGTAACACCTTAAGCTAATGATACAGAGGGCGGACTTAATGCCCCCGCTATTTTATGTCAGTCCAGTGACAAGAAGAAATAATAATAAAGATATGTAATTATTTAGAATAAATAACGGAAGAAAACAAAGTTACTTTCAACATTTTTGCCAACAATGACGTATTATTGCTAAAAAAATACATCATCATCATCATAAATATGATAGTCCATGCAAACTCTTCGCACACTAGGTATCATTACATACATAATTGTAAATGTTTCTCTTGAGATTTCTCAGCATTCCAGGATATGTGGGCCTCAACAATTCCATGTACGAAGATGGCCACCGGCGGTATCGGTCGTCTGTCTCTAAATCATTCAGCCATGTGATTGAAGTATCGCGTATGTCGAGGCCATACTCTTCCCAAGTGTAAGCTTCGCCCAATTCGAGAGACATTAATTTGTTAATGAGATTTTTTGACAATCCTGAAACACAGTATCTTAACTGAGTTATAAATATTAACATCATGACACCAAAGTAAATCTATACAAATAATAGAATGTCGTCTTAGTGACACTATTTAGAACACCATAACAGCTGGACCGATTTTCGTGATTTTCGCGTTTTTTGGGTTTGTCATGGTTACGAATAGGATAATATATTATAAGACTACCCCCACTGTAAATATAAAACTACCCCCAGCGTGAACAACGGGTCTGCCTATATAAGCCGACCGACGTATGGTTTCCGTACATTTGTGAGAGGGTGAACAGGTATCGAAAGCCGCCGCGTGAATTTAATTTAGATAACCTGGTGTTTGTTGTAAATTTTTCACAGATTACGGGAAAGCTTGATCCCGGAACGCGTGGTCCCTATAAAGTGATCAAGATCTTGCCAAGTCGCCGGTACGAATTGAAGCTCTTCAGTGGTGGTTGCG
>DWHU01000664.1:0-16738 GCA_018247975.1 Parides photinus | reverse complement strand
CTTCAACATTTCAGCTGAATTATACTTTACATTATTCTGCTGCTGTAGATAGAGATATTCAATAGAATCAGAGTCATTGATAGTTTAATTGATATAGTTTGTGACATTAAAATCTATACTTTGCTCAGCTCAACCCACCATGCACAGAAAAGGGGCCGTTCCTAGTATATATGTAAAATACAAATAAATTATCATTAATATGCTATTTAAACATATATATATATATATACATCTCGTGATTAGGATTTATTGATAAATTGTATTTGCAGTTCCAATCATACTTCAATGTCTTTGGTGAAATAGTACCTCCAAAAGTGTCCAAACAATCTCTGCAACACCTTAAATTGAATGTTGAAGAAGACTACCAATTCCTGTTTGAACTGGAAACACTTAAAGCTTTTGTTAATAAGGTAAATTTATGGTAGTAGTAGTAAAAAATATGTAGAAGTAAAGGATACGATTCTAGGGTCTATTTTTAATTACTTTTAAGAGAGATTTAGTAATGGGCTGATGAATCTGTTAGAAAATAAGTTGTCCGAACTTGACTAGTCAATAATTTATTGCACCTTCCAAATTTTTTTAATGTACAATGATCAGCACATGACCGTATTTATGTAACATGTTAAGTGATAGTCGGATTTTGGATGGCGAAACATGCTCATGCCTAAATTGATGGTGGCAGTTTGTTAGGAGTGTTCATAAAATGTTCTATTTCTATTATTAAATCTTACCAGAAACCATAGCATTATTAAAATCAAAGTAAAAGTTTAAACAGTGCATGGAGGTAGTTGAAAGTAACTCTCAAGAGGGCATTTTTTATTATTAACTTTATATATGTTACATAATTATGCATTTTTAATGATCAATGAATGAATTGAGAAATATGTTACAGCCTATGGCGTCCAGTACTGAATGTTCAACTATTACATTGATAATTATGTTGGTTTTATTTCTGTTTAGGTGAAGACTGGTGCGGTAAATCCTGACAATATTATAGATTTTTACTACTTTAGATTCCAATCTCTCCACGCATTATCTGATTTCCACGGACCCAACTCCTTACAAACGAAAGAAGCAAAGAAACTTTTAGGTGAGTATTACATATGAAGTTCATTAATCTTTTTTATTCTTATGCTCCACATGCATGTTTTTATTATATTTATTTTTTGGTAACACCATATATATGTTAGTATTAGGATTTCCGTTTAATATTGTCTATTATTAGTCATTTTCTCTGACCAAGAATCTAATTCATGCAACAATCGGTTTCTATGAACATCTTCAAGTAAAACATAAGATGTATTCTTTATGTATCCACAGGCGAAGTCCTCCTAGAGCTCAGTAATGCCTTTGTGAAAGCATACGACGGGTCTGTACTCGTGACTGCGGTATGCAGCGACGTCGCGCACACTCGGCGTGCAGTACGCGCCGCGCCTGAGTTTACACCGTTACAAGAGGTACGTATTTTTTGCTCAACCTTCATCTGTACTTATTTAAACTTTGTCTGCACAGTGCAGTGGCTAACCACTTGTTTATTAGCATGAAGGTCCTTGTTCAGATTACAATGCCTCATATTATGGAGTTTGATAGTGACTAGCTATTAAGGCTATTTATTTACAATAGTGGCCTTGTGCAGATTGGCAGACGTGTTTATCTTGTTTGCTTACTATGTTTTGGTTCAGCTTAATCTCGTGCACAGTGTGGAGGTTAAATGCATTACCAAACTGAGCTTATCACATTTTGAATGTTTTGTAAAGATGAAGTGTTATGTTACTTTCCATTTATTTGTTATTTTAGAGAAGTGCACCTACCACCGGTCCACCTTCCCACACCACTCCTGGTCCGTCGAAGAACCAAAGTGTTAGTTTTTAAAATGCTCATAAGTAGTTTCTGAAAATTACTTATTTGAGTAATAATTTTTAGTGACGTGTGAGGTTTCATATTACAACTGTTTTATTACTTAAAAATATTGTGTTTAGAAAAGTCTAGTAAACTAGGTTAGAGATTTAGCAAAACTTATGCGATAGATAATTATAGTTAACATAGAATAGTGTTAAATAAACATTAACCTGGCTCCGTGGCGGAAAGCTAAGCCCGCTTGCTTATAACACGGAATTCCCTGGTTTGATGTCGATTTTACGTGTTCTAAGTTAATGGAAGGATCTTTTAAAAGTAGCCCGGATAACCACCAACCTTGTACTACTGATAAGCTGCTGCCATATAAAATGCAGTTTTCTGGTAGTGAAAACGTGGAAGCTAAAGTATTTAGAGTGAGCAGCACTTCACTCATGGCCTCATTGTCATTTAATACCATTTCAAATAGAGGATATTTGAATATTAGTCAATAGTTAAAAAATATATTTTTATTGTGTTAAAAATTACTAAATTAACGTGTAATAAAATATGCGTTGTAATATAAAATAAATACGTAATTTTTTATCCAAGTAATTAAACAAGACATAAAAATAGATTTTAGCTAGTTAAGTACTTTAGGTATACCTTGTGACCCATTGGAACAAAACTTTTGCGATAAAACAGTGTTTGGTTTAATCATTTATAACATTTTTCAGGATGCTTACTCCGCTGACTACGCTGCAATCTTCAACATCATCTTATGGTTTGGTGTTGTGTTTTCATTCACATTAGTGGCCATTGTGTATGCTATCATGGATATGGATCCAGGTAGGGATTCCATCATCTACCGTATGACCAGCACTAGGATGAAGAAGGATAATTAATTATGTGGATTTTTAAAAGACAATTTTGTCTTCACATTTGTGCAGTAGTACACACTGTAGTAACATGCTTCATAATTTAATATATCTTATATCCTGTTTACAGTAATGAGAATGTTCCCATGTTTTTATCCTGCCTCTTCAATACAGAATGTCTGTTAACTCTGTCAATTTTCAAAAGTAGGCTATTATTATGTATAAGTTATTGATTTATAAATAAGAGTAAAACATCTTTAATGTCAGTTGTATAACTTATTTTGCTTTATCATTTCCTTAGTAGTTGTATTTCTGTTAAGTTTCATTTACAGAGTGATTTCCAACAGAAATGATGTGTTAAGAGGATATAGTTTAATGTTGAAAATAAAAACATACAAAAACTGTTATTAATTTATTCAAGCAAAATTTATTAAGTTAGATTAGTAAAAAAAAAATCAACATTGTTTCTACTCATAAAACATTAATAAATAGGTAATCTTGAATAATTAGGCATTATTTATTGCAATTAAGTATTTAAGGCACTTCATCTTGTTTTTATTAATATTAAATTAAGTGTGATCTAATTACTTGTCATTACGCTTTAACAATATGATTAGTAACATTTTAGAACAGTCTATTTTAAACACATGAACTACTTGAATCTAATTTAGACGTGTTTTAAAAATGTTGAATCTGGAATGATATTACATTATGAATCTTTTCTCATAAGGCATATGGAAAATTTATTTAGCTAGATTGGAGATAAAATATAAATTCAGGGAAAATGGTACATTATAACACTGTCTCTATGGTTATTTAAAAATGCGACAAATCTATATAAAAACAAGTAGTAATCATTTAATACATTTAAATTTTATTCAAGATTACACGTATAACTTACTACAAACAATTTATTTATCTACAAATAAAACCTGTTACAAAGATTATAACCAAATAGACAATATATTGTTTTTCACATGAACAAATAGCAAAAATAATATAATCATAAGCGTGGTAATAATATAAAAGTATAAACGTAATTAAAATAATTGTTTATTAAGGCAGTGTGTTATTTAGGTAGCAGGTTGTCATCAGGAATTTATGAGGATCTGGAAAAAGAAAAAGCCTAAATTAATGATTTTGGTTAGACTGATCGTAAATAAATAATTAAATTATAGGGCCGACGATCTAGTGAAACCCGCAGCCTTTGGTGCGTCACAGGATCGTTTCGTGTGAACGTGGCTTCTATGTTCTGCAATTAATCATTGTTGAAGAGATGATGATTAATAAATAAGTTAGGTTGCTTACGTTAGTTCCTGCGTGGCGTGTAGTGGTGTGCCCGACGTAGACGGCGGCGAAGTTCTTGCGGGAAGCGCTCGTAGCAACGGCGGCAGGCGGGCCGCTCGTCGTACTCGTAAAACTTGCTACGGGTGCTCAGTGCCGCGTCGCATACGGCGCATGCGAAATGGTGGACGCACCAAGCTTTGTTCAAAGCCGTGAATACTAAAACATCCAATTCCGATAAGGTACAAGCTCAATATAAAGCAGCATATATAATCCCTACTAGCACCACACTAACAAGAGCAAGATTTCCAAGTAAACTATGTCTTATTTTTACCATCTACATTAGAACTAAATTAAAAGTGAACATAATAGTGAAAAATTCAAAGCTTTTGGCGCTCCTTGGGAAAGGCCTATGTCCAGCAGCGGACGGCCCACAGGCTAATAATGATGAATCAAAGCTTACCATCTCCAGCAATAACTTGGTTGCACACATAGCACAGGTTACCAAACAACTGGTGGTAGTGCTGTTCGCAATAAGCCAGTCCTTTCTTCTCGTAGTGGCGATGACCGTGGAATGGTTTCTCGCACTTAGCGCAAACGAAATGCTGAAAATAAATTTTCTCTTTTATTAATTTGATGAAGTTGAATGATGATGGTAACAAATACGTTTCGATGAAACGCGGCTTAGATTTTATCTCTGAAAAACATCGAAAAGAAACCTGCATATTCAAAAAATAGATTTTTAGCTTGGTCAGATCATAATATTGAATAAGACGTTTGTATGCATATATTAATAATTACCTCAACATGCCAATGCTTTCCAAGAGCAGTTACGATCCTCTCCTCGATTGGTCGACGGCAAGCTCCACATATCGGGATGCCCATCTTATCGTGACATCGCAGACAAAACAGATTATTCTGAAATGTATTGAAAATAATTATAAAGTAAAACAAAAAAAAACTTATTTTATAAACAGGCGCTTTTTTTTTACTAATAAGTACACCGGTCCAGATTGTTATGGACACTTGGACTGACTGATAAAAACGGCACATGATTGTGCTCGATGCCTTAAGAGGAGACACGGAGGGTGCCCGGCCTAATAGCTCCCTCTTATGTAGCAGTGTTAGAGAGCATTCTCAGAAACCTCGGCTGGGGCCGCTACTTTATTTTATTTATATTCACCGGACTGGATGATTACAATGTTTAAAACTGGAACCCAATTATGTTAGTAAACATCTGTTTGTCGGCGGAAATACAGGCCGTAACTATCTACCCGTCGTAACTATGCGTCGAGGCAGAGACTGTAGCATAGCAGGGACATCTACAAAGTTATGTTACAGTGGCAATTATAGACCTAAAGTATACTTACAACATCATTTGCGGCATACCCGGGTCGGTGCTTAACCTCGCGCGCCGTGTGGTCAAGCTCGACGCCGCACGTCGCACACGTGAAGTGATAACCGTGGTAAACTTCGCCGCGGTAACGTAACGGTTCGCCGTCGATTACACCACTGAAATTTCATTTTATTTTACGAACGACTAAAACCTGTGAGATGAATTTTAACTACGCAGCAGCTGTATACGAGTGCAAAAAAATAGACACTACAATCATACCAAAACCTTTACTTACTGGCATTTATGGCAAATGTAGTTTTGAAGCCCGTCAGCCTTAATCCTTGCATTGCAGGTGTGGCAAAGTGCCCGTCCCGCGTGTTTTATAAAACCAGCATCAGCCAACTCCACATTACATTCCTCGCAGCGGAAGCACGCTGGGTGCCAATTAGCATTCATTGCTTTAATTACACGGCCGATAACAAATTCGCCTAAAACAGATAAAAAAACTAGTGAATCTGTGAATGCACTTCTGCTTTGAACATAGTTACTAAATGACCAACATAATGTTAAGCAACAACAAAATCTACTCGTAGCTTACTCTAGTTTAAATCTATTTGTTACTCATTATCTTCTCAAATTATCGAAGAGTTGTGGCCTTTTTTCCACCACGCGGGCCAAGTGCGGCTTGGCGGATATCGCATATTCTCAAAAGGTGTTCCTTGGAACATGTCAGTTTCCTTACGATACTTTACTTCACTGGAAGCTCAAGTTCAGAGGGTAGATGTATAGCGTATTAGACCGCCTTAAAAGTCTTTCTAGATAAATAATAAAACACAACATTGACATACCACATTTTCCACAACATGGTGCAAAAAGCACTTGAAAATCTCGTTCGCAGTATTTTCGTCCTTCAAATTCGTAAAATACTCCTTCAGGAAATATACGGAAGCATTGCGCACACCTGCAAGAAAACATTATGTATACTGAGTAAAAAAAATTGTCTTTAATTTTTTTAATCGGTCAATGTTTGTGTTCAATACAAAAATTTAATGCTGGCGATAATTTTAAAATGTGGTAATGAGGAAAAATGCCACTATTTAAAAAATAATTACTCAATAGTTTTACTAGGAATTGACCAATTTTTTTGATATTGGAGGTGTTAAAGCAGCATTAATTGCCAACTAAATCAAGGAAGGATGACTAATGACAACTGAGACATATTTAATGAACATGGAATGAGACCCAGATGTGATGGTTTCCTAATTGGTCTGGTAACTCAGAAACATGAGAACTATTCATTACCCAGTGATATTCATAGTTGTTTTCATAGGGGCGCACAAAGACATGTTAAATAAGTAATGATTTCCTGGTTTTTCACAATTGTTAAAAAATTTACTATACACTATGTATAAATTTATCGCCTATATAATAATTTGAAATATCTAATGTCTGCAAAAAAAGGTTAAAATAAAATACACCAAAAAGGCCAACTCCAGAAAAGAGAACTCCTGAGATAGGACAGGTTCAGTATAGTTGATGTAACTTTAAAAAATCAACTAAGGCTTTTAGCTGCATAATATAACATTACTTATTAAAAACAACTTGTAATAATCCTTTTTAATAAAATTAAATACTAACACAAAACAGTTCGTATGCCAAAGTTCTCCATTAGAATTGACAATTTTTTCATTCGGCTCAAACCCATCTCCACAACGAGTGCAGAACATGTTGTCCAGAGACATATTTCTAATGCTAGAAAAATATTTAAAGTATATCATTATAAACATTCATGAAATATATACTTTTACAGTAACCATGTAATATTAATTTGCATGGTCATGAGACATACATTTAATATAATGTATATATGGAATAAAATATGGAATGACACTATAAAATGCTTTATTTTAGATGATAAGAACATTGTACAAATTAATTGAACGTAGATATATTTATTTAGCTACACACAAATTAATCTTATATAGTTAGTAAGTAGGTAAGGTGAATTGTGATGCTTTTAAGAAAGATTTGAATAACTTAATAATTGAAATCAAAATAAAATAAGTAAATAAAGGCTTAACCTTGCAGTTGAAATTTTTAAAATACTAGGTGGTATGCATGGTAAAATAATTTATTGCCTAGTTTCACTACAATATAAGAAACCTTAACAATACTGCTGTTTACTAAACCAAAAATTAAAGAATTTTATTATATGCCATAGCCATAGTTAATTATAACAAAAAAAAAAAATGTATGGAAATATGTGAATAATATTTATAAATGAAAAACATTAAGTATTATTTTACACAACTTTTTAAACATGGTTAGGTGATAAAAAATCAGTATATGACTTTAATATTATTAATACACTGTCAATATGACTAATAAAGTGACTCATTAATATTAAATGAACTTTGCGAACATATGGTGTGGGTTTTAGAAATCCAAGTTAGAGGACCACTCCCAATGTATGCTAGTTGCTTACCCAGGCATGTTCAACTTTTAAAAATATTCAAAACGATGGAAACAACTCCTTTTACACTATATATTTTATCGTCGTATCCTGACAAAATAAATGAAAGGTATAATGTTTAAGTAGTTTGTTTTTGAGAAATTGAATGATGTAATGTACAAATATAGAAACGAAGTATAAACTTACCGATATTTAACAAAATAAATACAAGGTGTACTTATAAATTAATGGACTTTATCTACTTTGAATACATTAAACTAATAATCTTATAAGACGGTATATATTTTTAGTATTCGGTTTCAATATCAGAGTATTAGATTAACTTGATCAGTAAAATTTGTACTAACAATTGGTAAAAACTCTATGGTACGACTTTACAGTTCGAATAAAAAATAATAACTTACATGTCTACAAATTGTAAATTGATTAATGATTATCGAATATTCCGATGCGAATTCAAATACGTGGTTTATTAATTTAATTCATTTAATAATTTTCTGTATAAATTCCTTCGTGTTCCTTCGACATTTCACTCTATCATATTTCTTGCACAAGTAATGTTGAACTTTGAAAATATTTATTATTATTAAAATTTCTATTATTTTTAATTTTATTGTTACTTTTAAATTGGTTCTGGTAGTAGTTATAATTTTAGAGGTTAGATAAGAAAAAAATATGGATTCTCGAAGATAAGATTCTCCAGAAATTTTAAAAGGACGAGATCAATGTATTTCCTTGATTTTAAAGAGTTTGTATCAATTTAAAAACAACCTTATAAAATAAATAAAAATAAACCAACTGGCAGTATGATTTTGAATCGACAGACTTTCGGAAAAGAAAAATGCATGTTTGACTACAATGTATTCCTAATTCGAAGCAGCTAAATCCGGTATTCAACTGAAAAAGTGCGTGAAGATTATAAAAAAAGGGTTAAGTAATAATTTTTTTATATATTCAATTATAGTTGTCATCATGGCAGGCACCTTAATTACAAATCTAAGATATTTAGAAGATATGATATTGGACGAAGAAAAGTTAATAACTTATATATCACTATGTAAAGAACTTTGTATTCATGTAAATGAAAGCAAAAGTATATTAAGCCAAGCATTGCAAAATATTCGTCGAAAAAACCCAAATCTTGAGCTTAATGTCAATTATATTATATCTGGCATAGTAAATGAAAACATCGCTAAAACGATGGTATGTTCTGAATCCGAATTAGACGTTTTAAAAAAAGATTTTAAAGCCATATTTTTTCAACATGTTTACAGTATTAATAAAGGATGTTCATGTGTAGATTATGCGTCTTTATTATCCACTAATAAATTTGAAGATTTCATTTTATGTCCCGGTATTATAAAAAGTAACAATTGTGTGAAACTCACAGCTAATGAAATAGGGATACTAAAATCCAAAAGTCAAGATATTGATTTATCATTACCTGTTGAAAAAGTTTCTGATAACATTCATAAGAAAATTAAGACAGAATGCACAGAAAAGCCATTGAATAAATCCGAAAATATAAAAAACATCAATGGTGCTGAATCAGAGTCTATGAAGAAGATTGAATCAGAAAATATTTCACCCAAAAAGTATGTAAAGGGTAAAGTAAAAGTAAATAATGTAAATAAAAGGCAAAAAGGCATTGCAGGTTTTTTTAATAAATCAAATGGCAACTGTATAACTAATAAAAAAGAAACTGTTTGTAATGAGGTTATGAAAACAGAAACTATTTTTGAAAAATCTGGTGAAATAGCAGATAAATGTGTAAAAATTAATGATGTTTTAGAAATTGCAGAAAAAGTTAATGTTAAAAAAGATATTTCAGAAAAGGACAAAAGAGGTCAAACATTAACAAAGAAAAGTTTGAAAGTTGATAAAAAACGAAAACGAGTTGTATGTTTACCAGATAGTGACAGTGATAATGATATAAATGATAATAAACCATTTGTTGCTGAAGAACACTCTGGTTTACAGAGTGAGTCTGAAGATGAAATACCTCCTACCCCGTCTGTTAACACTGTAAAGATCACATCTGGTATTTTAAATCCTAGAAAAAAAAGGAAAATTGTAAACAAAACATATATTGGTGATGATGGATATTTTGTAACAAGAAAAGAAGAAATATATGAGAGTGGTTCAGAAAATGATGAAGAAGTAACAAGCAAAGAGAATGTTCCAAATGTGAGTAAAATGAAAGCAGAAATTACACCTAAGGAAAACAAAAATGAAACTAAAAACACAAAGAAAACAGTTTCTCCCTCTCAAACAGGAAAGCAACCTACATTAATGAGTTATTTTAAAAAAAAATAACACAACCTTTAAAACAGGAAATTACGACTCAGAGTTTAAGTTACATTAAGTTTTAAACTATCATGATTATTATGTTTTTTATAAATCATGTTGGTACTTTTTTTTACTCAACGAAGCAATGAGATATGGTAACTTGAGGTTAATATCCTATTTGTATGGGTGTGGGCAAGGCCATACTATACTGTAACAAAGTACCACTAGTTACAAGTGATAAACACTACATTGTTTTTGCGCCAGAATATAAGATGAACCAGTACTTCACTAAAATCACTAGTAGTGCTTATTATTGAAATAGTTATAAAAATCTAATAAAATTTGCACACTAACAACTAATGTTATTATAATATTTAGCTATGTCCTTATTTAGATAATTTCCTGCAAACAAAAACTGTTAATATTAAATATTTATTGTAATACATTATTTGTTTTATTCAATAAAGTGAGGACACAAATTAGATGTTCATCTAATAATTATATACAGGCTCATATAGTGGTGCTATTTTGATTGATACACATAGCACTGCCTTGTGGTTGTTACATTGAGAAATCAAATGTTACATCTTGTTGCACAAATAATTCCATCAGCTACAACATTGTTCCAATTTGAAACCGTTAATGCTCGCATACATTGCTTAAGTGGCGAAAATAAGAGCTATAAATAGGTGGATTAGAAAAGGTTTGGTAAGGTAGTATAATGAAATATACAATAATACCAATATTTTATTGAAATCTTAATCAGGTGACAATAAGTTGTATATTTCATCTTGTAGTTCCAATAGCAACTAGCCAGTCTGGTTGAACTTGTATGTCTACTAAATAGGTGCACTTTGTATTGAATGTAGATGTATGCACATCTGGATTATTAGTTTGCCTGAAATAAAATTAAATAACTTTTGTATTTTGTATTTAAAGATTTGCAATTTTCGTTTAATTCACATAGATGATATGAATAAATAAAGAAACAGGTTTTCAAAAGTTCTTATCTACTAATATGCTATTAACATAATGTAGCAATTTCATGGTAAGAATGATGAGGTTTTGAATGGTAAAATCAAATGTATACATATTTATTTTGTACAGAAGTGATCATTTATTTATTAGTACAGATTTCACAATCTCAGTATTACAAAATATTAATTTAACTATTTTTGTTCTAAAATTTTGAATTTTAGTTGGATAGTTTTTTGCTGAACTTATGAAAAAATGACATAGTTGAAAGCTTTTACATTACAACAAATTTAATAACTTACTTATTTTTTGTATGGTTGTCACTCGCGATTTTAACTACACCATCCATACCAACTGAGCATAATAATGAGATGTCATTAGGAGTGTCATTAGGATCAGATACGATTCTGTTAGTGAGACTAGCTTTTCCCACCGCAGACCAATCTAATGCAATTATTTTACCGTGATGGCCTCTATGTTCATGTACGCAGGCACAAGCAGCTAAATCCCATACTTTAATTTTTTTATCGTCACCTGGACCAAAATAATTTATATTGATATAAAATTAGGTTTTTTTTCGAAAGTCACTAAACAATCAGTATATTCGTTTAACGATTCATTAATATGTCCACTTATATCAATGTGGTGCTAGTAAGGATGTCATACACTGTACTACAACTGTATGGCATCGGAAGACGGGCTCTAGCAACAGAAATTCTACATTTTGAAACTAGATTTACTTCATGATTTTAAAGACAAAGCATTTTTTTTATAATAATATCCACTCGTTGTCCTTTAAGAAAGAAGATAATCAGCGGCTTAGGACCGGGAGTGGCCGAGCACTGAAGGTGCCCAGCCTGAAGCCTCCCTTTTATGCACTAAGTAATTTACCGGCGCTCGCTAAGTACCCGCCGCAGGGTGCAAAGGCGAGGGCGCGTACGGTCCCTCGGTGCCCGCAAAGCACACGAACAAGCCGTGCGTCACAGACACTCCATAATCGCACGCTGCGGTCAGCACCACCCGTCGCCATATAAGCCTCGTTAGGGTGAAATTTTACGCACTACAATAAAAAAATGTTTAATTACAAATAAACTAAAATTCTAAAAATAGTTAGTATGATTAATAAGAAGACGTAACGTCTCAGTTTGTAAAACGGTCGAGTGTGTTATATGTCGCGGGAAGACGCAAGTTCGATCCCCGTCCGAATGAACCTGAGCTTCTGATAATGGAAAAACTGTTCTAAGGAACAGTTTTTGTGAATATGTGATATTTAACAACCCGCATTTAGTCAACGTGGTGGATAAAAGGCCAGGCTCTTATTATCAGAGGTTTCGAGTCCCGACAGTGGGAACATTAAGTGGGCTGTTATTATATTTTATTATAACTTGTCTTTACATATCCTACATCATAATAAAATAACAATGTTGGTGGCTATGGTGATATTTTATAATATATTAACTTTTTGGGATGTCTGCTTAAAATCACTATCATTGTCTTGCCAATTTTCCCAAATCATTTAGTGGTCGGCGCAGTATATCATTCCCCGTCTGTATTAGACATACTGCTAAGGTGTTGGCAATGGATTTTACTGCCAGCCGCCTGCCTGACACTAACCCTGGTTGGAAATGCCACTGAAATTTAATTTCTTAAAACGCACATAACTCACAAAAATTTACTATCGGTGCGCGCCGGGCTCCAACCTACGACCCCCGAACCGGAGGACGAGATTTATAACCACTTGGCTATCACGGCTATGTTCGCTTAAAATATGACATTTATAAAGAATAATTTAAAATTTTTAAATTTATACTCACTGTGACATCAGACATATGTCCCACAAATACCCTAACTGGAAATGTTCTATCCAGAGACCACAACTTTGCTGTTTTATCATGTGAACCTGTTACAATGAATAAACCATTTTTGGACACATCCATGCACCAAATTGGATAATTATGACCTCTGAAACAAATTGATACATTTATTTCATTGCAGGACATTGAAATACGTCCTATTTCTTTAGCCCAATTGATTTCACCATGCTAACAAGACTTCATATTTTGTCATAAAATAATGTACACAATGTGGTGCAGTGTATACCATTCTAACGGGCGCCACAATGTTATCTACTGGTACATGAACTTCTTCACCCAATGATAATAGATCTCACTGATCTGGTGGGGTTGGTTATTTTTTTAAAAAAAAGGTTAACCTGTATATGGATGCACATGAATAATCTGAAAGTCTCCAAGCTCTCATAGTATTATCATGTGAAGCGGATAAAACCAACTGTTCCTGGGACAAAACACTCACAGCTTGCACTGGCCCTGAGTGACCACGAAGTGGCAAACCTGTACCAATTTGGCTGAAAATTTATTAAAAAAATTATCCATAAATGTCTTGTATACAATAAATTATAACAGTGATTTAAAATAAAATATTTAACAAAATTCGATCTCTGGTTTTAGGTTTTGCCTACTTTCTGGGTAATATTTTGTTTGTTTGGCTGGAGACTTCCCTCATATTGTATATCTGTTATGGCTATAACAGTATTGATATGTTCTGGCAATAAACATGTGGGAGGTAGTAGGTATATGCATTTTACAACGCCCACAGCCTTAATATGACATGGGGGTTATGTTAGCCCAATATGGACATAAAAATATCTCTTACAATTTTATTTATCATTATATATTTCCTGTAATCCATAATGATAAAGGCGATTACTGTTTTTTTATTTATTAAGTAATTAAATTGTTGATGGATATATTAATACAGAATTATAGATAGATTAGCAAAAGGTATTCGTTTTTACAAGCAATTATCAGCTGGTGTTTCAGGTTCAGGAGACATATAGCATGCTAATTCTATTTCTGAGATGTTATGGTTTATTTTTCTTTTAACATTGTTCTGTCCAAGATCCCATAAACGAATTTCAGAGTTGCTGAATCCTCCACATAGTATGTCACAATTAACATCCGTCTTGGCGCAAATTAAACTGCAACAATACAATACTAAATATGATGTAACCATTGGAGTGCTGTTTGTTCCGAGATTGATTCCTTGAGTAGGGTAATACTAGTAATGTATATTAATTTTTGTTCTAATAAAGTTTTATAATATTTAATTTAAAACAATTTAAATCATAACTTACTGTGTATCAGGTGCAGCTATTTTATACAATTTAAGTGGTGCCATTGATTCTCGGACACCCTTAATAGCATCTTGCAGTTCTCTTAATTCTTTATCAATATTTTGATAATCAGCATGACCATTGCATTTTGAAAATATGTCTAAAATAAGTTAAAAAAACATGTCTTAAAACTTTTCATAGATAATATTTGAAGAATAGTATTCAAAATAGGTCCTACCTAGATAATAATGGACCACTATTTTTATTAGAATCTATAAAATTAATAGTGGATATATAATGATATAATAAATGAATATGATGCAATAAATTGAGGAACGATATAATAACCACTAAAATTTAAAAATCCTGTATACAGCACTGGACAATAATAAATTGAAAGATATTACAATTTAAAAAACAATAATGTTTTTTTAAAATTGCAATATTTTATAAATTCAATGGCTTACATAAATATACATACCATTTTGGGTTAATAGATTTTTGTCATTATTTACATTTGGTACATTTTCATTATGTTCTTCATCATCCTCCTAAAAATTTTTAATAACAATTGACTTTTCTTTATATTACATTTAATAATAATGAATAGTTTCACAAAGCAATAAAAAATTTAATAGGTATATACTCAATATCACATTGTGAAAATAATGTAGGATGCTATAGGGAATACTTTTGAAAACTTGATTAGGATTAAGGCATATCTAATTACTCACAGAATTTTGTTTATTACAATCACTATTAATATCAATGTGGAACCAGGTTTGCAAAACTTGTATTAATACCACATGACCATGTTTTGCTAAATATGCTTTTAACACATTAAGAGCATCTTGTGATAGATAAATATCATATTTGCAAGATCTGAAAGTGAATTTATACCCAATTTAATACTTTTTATAATAAAAAGAACTAATTTTATGTTACATAAAAAAATAAACATTTGGATATTTACTATAGTAAATTGTAAGTCAAGAAGTTGTTCACCTAAAAGCCGCTATTGAAGGTCTTGATTCTATTTCCTGAAGAGTATATATTGTACCAATATCATCAAGTAATTGATTCATATAATCTTTTTCTGGTGTCTCATTATCTATTGTACCATTTTGTAAAGAATTAAAAAGTTGTTCAAGGCTATTAGGTCTGTACAATGCTGATGGTAAATTTCCATCAATAGGTTGATGGTATGACAAATCCTTTTGTGGTAAAGTAGCAGAATGTCTTTTGAGAAACATTTGGGCTGCGCCACCGTGACCACCACGTAGCATTTCCAGGTAGAGGTGACAAAGAAGGGGTGTTAATAAGCCCAGGAGTTCATTTTTCACTGCTTCTACTTTTATTTCTTTTATGTAATTAAACAATCTGTAATCAATATTTTAATAACAGGAACATTATAAATTTGTTCTCAAAATATATGACAAGTACTAACAAATATTACCTTGTATATTGTATATCATATTGACCAGGATCATTGTTAATACATGAAAACAAAATAGAATTTGCACGACTAGCTTCACATTGGACTATAGTTGCTACAGCCATTTCTTCAGCGCTACAACTTGTAGAATTACTGTTACCAAATAATTCAATATCCTGCAATAATAACTCATAATTTTGCTGACAAACTGGCCATTTCGATTTAGATTATTTACAAGTTATACTTACGGGATAGTTGCGCCGTTCTAAGTAGGAAGTAACAGCCGCTTTAACAGCATCATTTCTAGATCTTTTCATTGGTAAGTACTAAATATTTTGTTTTAATAAATGTGACAATAATACACATTTACATTTAAAAATTACAGATAACAACAAATCTCTTTTTGTTTTGGCAACAATCACAACGTCATTCCGACTTTAGACCACAGCGTATAAAAGGCCTCAAAAAGAATACAAAAACTATTCCATCGATAGCCCAGTTTATCAAACAGGCTACCAAAAAGTTCTTTGACGCAGTTTTGCACTTGAAACGGTTAATAATAGGTCTTTACCTATGAAATTGCCGTTTTTCATGACATTTTTTTTTCAGCCTTCTGTATGTTCCCAGTGCAGGGACTCGGTTTTCTCTAATAATGAGAGAGTATTTGGCCTTAATGCAACACGCTGGCCAAGTGCGGGTTGGAGGATAAAGTCAGTGATATTAAATTTCTTAAAGCGCACATAACTCAAAAAAGTCATCAGTGCGCCCGGATTCCATTCCGCGACTTCCGAATTGAAGGCCGAGGTCCCAAACCACTATCATGGCTACGGAACTCATACTCCATAATTACTCCAATTTTTAAGGTATCCGGTATCCATGATGACAAATACTGTTAGAATACGATTAAAATAACTACGAAGATATCATAATATATATGTATTTTAGTAATATGACACCATGAGTGTCAATTGCATATGATGTTATTTCTTTTTCCTTTTTGACAATTACTAAAAGTTTTTTTTTTGTTTTGGTTATTGATATCCACTCGTTCTCCTGAAAAGAAGATTAAGAGTAACACCGGACTTGAGGGGGCAGAGCACGG
>DWHU01000663.1:0-16739 GCA_018247975.1 Parides photinus | reverse complement strand
GGGCAGGGGGCAGGGGGCGGTGGCGATAGATGGGTTACTTATCTGTTAATTGTAACGAATTACTTTGTTATTATTTAAATCATTAAAGGTTTTAGTTCGGTAAGTAATTGGTCCTTTTTGGTTGTTTTGGTTGGTTTATAATAATGTTAATAACATAACAGCAATGATAATGTAAAATTTATATGAAAAGAATATTCTTTTTTTATAGACTCACGGAAACGTGATTTTGTTTCCCTAATTAGTAAATAAGAATTAGTTTTGCCGGTTAATTACTATTTAGCCATAATCCTAATAAAATAAGCAACTATTGCATTTTTAGAGAGAAACATAATAATAAGTAATGTTAGCGACATAAAGACCCAGGTTAAGGATACGCCAAAACAATGGCCACCAAACAGCACCCGCCTGCAGCTGCACCCAGCAGACACTGCTGCGACGAGTGCGAGTGCGGGCAACGAGAAGCTGGCCGGTGCACAGCACAGTGCTGCACAGTGCTGCACAGTGCTGCACAGTGCTGCACAGTGCTGCACACTACTGCACAGTACCGCACACTACTGCACAGTACCGCACAGGCCGCCCGTGGGAGGGCTTATTGCGGCTTATTGGTAGGCAATACAAGTATTCAAGTTTCTCATGGCCAGCTCGATGCGGCTTGCTCACGCGCTTCCAAAGCGACGGATTTGTATGTTTATGTTGAATGAAAATCTCGTTAATAATAGTCACAGCAGCATACTGCAGTAGCTGCCTACAGACTTACAATCAGGGCTCTGCAGAGCTTAGTTACCGTTACGTTGACAACATTGTTACGTTATTATATAGCGGTGCGATTCTGACATTTCATTATTGCCAGGCTGTTTGTTGTATTTTTCAAACGCGACCAAAAATTATTTATGTGATAATTTTAATGTGACAATGTTAGTTATTTTCTACGCCACGCTAATATAACCTATTCGAAATACTAATCCTGCGCAGACGAAGTCGCGGGCACCTCCTAGTTCACCATAAATACATGTTGTGCTGGTGGTGAGTAGATCACTGATAGTATTGAAGCTCGTGTCGCGTCGTGTGACTGCTGGGCATCCTGCGCCTCGTCCGGCGCTCGATTGCGTTCAACACGGAACATCGATCAAGAAGCTAGAATACTATGGCACAGAAAATGCACCGGAATTCATTACTTCTTATTGTCATAATAGTGACCACAAGTGAATGTATCTGCCGCATGCTCTCCTGGGTCCTTGGCAAGTGTAAGTCACAACCGAATAATGACGAGCTGGGTTTAGTTGCCACAACTTTCTTCCGAGGGCTCGCAGTATGCGATGCGTGGAACAGAGTCGGGGCGCCCGCGAGCTGCAGCTGGTGGTTCCTGTCCCTCCTGCAGCGCGTGCCGGCGACGTGCTGCCAGGATCTCTCGTCCAGGGGGTTCAATAACAGGGTTCGAGATAGAAATTTCATGTAGCTATGGAATTCTATGAATAATTTAGAAGGTACACGTACGTAAATAAATATAAAATCTATTTGTTTCGTACATTTAGTTTACTTCAATTTTCTTCGTCGCTTAGTATTTCTTGTTTGCATCTTGTGTGACGTGCAACGACACAGCGTCGGAGTTCATCTACAAGTAGGATGAGAATGTCTGTCTCGAACCCGGTCAGTGGAGTACGCCGAGCGATATTTCGTAATTATTAAAATGTCATCACCGCGTCATCAATAATGATGTATCAATTAGATTGTAGTTTTCTTTAAAATTTTTGAAATAATTATATTATGAATGAATTGCAGCTGGCGCACTACACTGCGTCGTGGCCGGCGGGCAGCGAAGTGTTAATGGTTCATATGTAAAAGTATAGAAGCCCCCCGAGTTCTGATTACTGTATGTATCATTTGAATGTAACCGTTTACAGAAAAATTATTGCAAATTTTAAATAAATAATCGTGTCGCGGAGTGCGCGGGCGTCCGCGTGGCCCGACGTAAAGCGACGAGAACGGAACATCGTGGAGGTTTAAGTCGGTGTAAGTCCGACATAATCTGTTTTCCCCCGCTATGCAAACAGTTTTCCCCCACGTAAAGAAAAAAAGTGTACATGGTGTATTTACTTTAGACTTGTATAAGTGTAAACAACTGTTGGCAGGTATTTTTAATAAATAAAAGTGTGTGTAAGTGTGTGTATGTACGTACACCGCAAGTTGCATCGGGTCGCGTTTTGGTTGATGTCGTTACGTTCTCACTAATTACATCGCACACGCTAAGCCAAGGCGCAGGTCCGGGCGGGGGTGCGGCGGGGGTGCGGCGGCGGTGCGGCGGTTGTGCGGCGGGGGCGGGGCGGCGGCGGGAGTGCGAGGGCCCGCCGCCAGGGTCCGCTGCCAGCGCCGCTGGGCATGTCCGCGCCCAGCCCCGCGACGGCACGGCACCGCTCACCCGGTCCAAGGTCTGCGGCGGCGGCGAGGTCAGCGCAAGCTTTGGTCGAGCCGTCAGCGGCCGCTCGAGCGCGTTAGAATCCTATCTTTTTACATTATTATTAGTGAACGCGTTCACTCCGTACTTTGAATGGATGACTTCAGTGGTTGTCACTGTGGTAAACTTTATCGACTAGACTTTGCGGTTACTTATAGTGCTACTTAGCTGCTGCGTTACCGTACGAAAGTCCATGCACAAAGTGCCGCGATGCCATCTTTTAAGAAGCAGCGAGAACTTATTCAAGGACAGATATAAATTGGGCTATCGTTGGGAGATCGAGATCGACGTGCAGGTCTTCATTGCGTACGACCCAGGGGGCTCCCGCAGCCCGTCGCCACCAACCAACCAACTCTGAATGACATGACATCAATGGATTGTTGCCGGCCCCGCAAGCGCGGAGCACGGGCTTGCGTGCGTCAGCACTGGTCTGGCGACTGATTTGTAAAGTGTCACTTTGGTTTTAAGTGACATTTTACTTTGAGCGTTTAGTATAGGTTAAAGACTACTAAAGACAAAGGCCTTTTTCGGGCGTACGCTACGTGCTTTTTGAACTCCAGTTTGTCAACCAGGGTGACACTTTAATATTTGGTTTCTTCCACCCACGGGACATGAGTGAAATGGAAATGGAAGTGCGGAGAGTCTGGATATTCTTCGAGAAGTGTATCGCAGCATTCTTGGTTGGATTTATTTCTATTCTTCATTTCCGGAACTAATGCTCTAAGGAGTTGGCTGCGGTTTGGAGACGTTTCAGGATTTCACCGACCCAATTGGACCATGCATAGATGCAGGTGTCATTTGCAAAAAGAGTTCGTTCTAGATCCTTGGCGCGAGGAACATCGTTGGTTTAGAGCGTGCAGAGGAGGTCGTGAAGGTCCCTCCACGGACCGCTGCGGGCCCGGCCCTGACGACACGCGGGGTTGAGGGAGCCCCCTCGACGCGGTGCCTAATCGTACGATCCGCCAGAAGGTCTCCAAATATGCGAAGGAGACGGTTCGGCGTGTAGAACAGGGCCCGTCGGTCAGACCTCTCCTCCTGTGTGGCCTCCTCTAGCATTCAGAGCTAGGATGAACTCCATTATGCGGTGCACTTGATGGAAACCAAAATTATCTGCGATAGGGAGACCTTTGATGTTCTTGAAACTGCTAACACAGGTTTGAACCAGACGTTCATATATCCTCCCCAAAGGTCTTCAGGAGACTTATGGCGACATGAAGTGGCATTGCTTGCGGGTTTTGCCGGTGTTGATTCAAATATGTGCGGGTGCGGTGTAGGTATACAAGATGCAGGTGTGAGTAGGCCTATTAGTTAATATAAAGCATTTAGTCTGTCGCAATAAAACATTCACCAAAGTAACACCGTATTTTTGTGCTCCAGACTACCCCAAAGTAAAATTAAACCTTATCCCATTAACAGCCGGTTTGATGAATACTATGACCTCGGTGTCTTTTCACTTTATGGGATAAAATCCGTTCGTCATTGTCGCGTTAATAATTAAGACCAATATCCAAATGATGTCGGCAGTGACGATTTTGGCAACTTTGTTGGTAATGACCACGGAATTCAGAGCTTTGCGGGGGCGTAATTTGCGGATGACACCCTCATCTTCGTCGTACGTAACGGAGGAGACTTCGTCGGAAGGAGGCTCCTGGGAGCGCCTCAGTGGACTGGGATTTCCTGGAGGAGGCTGGAGGAGCACTATGCCTCTATGCTGCCAGCCTGGCACTCGGTCTCCTTACGTTTCTAAGAAAAAAAGATGAACAGGGAATTCTCTCCCTGTGCCTCTCGTGGAAACGGCCTTAAAAGACGTTAGCTGATCCTTTCGTAGTGCGTGCCTTTTCGCTGTTTCAGTGTCCTGTTTACTTAAACGCAGCAGAGGCAAGTCGCCGAGTACTTCCTGTAGAGGAAACCTTAAAAAGAAGTTTGGTGGAGGCGCGTCCGCCGCGCGGTGCGAGTGCAGTCTGCCTGCGTTATGAACACAAGATTCAAATCTAAATTGAGCTTTCATGGAAGTCTTTGCATGTTTACCATTCTCAAAGATGTGCCGGCGCGTGTGCGCGTGCGCGGACACTGCGCAACCACTTGTACTGTGTCTGTCTGGAATATCTTAAGGATTTAAAAGATATAGAACATGGAACATATAATAGAACATGGAACGCGTCGCCGCCGTCTCAATAATTAAATGACGCTTTGCTCAGCAGCTAGCGCTCGCTGTGTTAATACCGACCGAATCGTAATTTTGAGGTCAAGCTTTTAAAGTGCATTAGCATACGGCAACGCAGCCGCGGCCGTTGCGAAACCGTCGCGCTCGTACTTCTGCTGCAACGACTGTTTAGTCCATTTTTTATAATTTCGTCGTAAGTGTAATGCTACACGATGTCACGTTATTCTCCAGATTCATTAAATAAATTGAAATTCTGAATCGTCTTCGTTTTCTCCGTGTATACATTTACCGGATAATGAGACACGAGATCTCGTCGCACCTTACCGCGACGAGCGACGCGTGGTGCAAAGTAAACTGCTGTTCAGTAAACTTCGTGTTCGTTTAGGTATTTACAGAGAGTGAGTTCACAGCACACGACAGTATACTTTTATTTCAAATTCCACGGGTGGAACTTTGCCTCCTCGATCTAGGTGACGTTTAAGCACAGCGAAGGTGCTTCTAGAATTTCTTCGATATCGCATTCGTTGAACTCTTTTATATGGTTAAAATAATTCTATGAACAATATTCTCTTAAGTAATCCGTATTTTAGTTTTACATCTTAACATAATGATAGGAAACTAGAGACCTGTGGCCAGCCAGACGCGGACAGTACTCTGCGATACTCTGCGTCCGCGCACCGCAACACGCGGAAGTTAAGCACGCTCTTTACAAATACCAAAACGGGCAAAGCTTTGGCTGGTCACGCGTTACCGAGTGATGCCGGGGAGGTTCCCTGGCCGCGCTTCTGATGAAGTGTCTATGCAACAAACATGTATAAAAAGCATACATTCTAACAATTTCACCCGTTGAATAATCGCAACACATCGATCGTATCGTCGGTTCAGTACTGCAAAGGGAAGGAGCGGCAATACTCTAAGTTTACGTAAATTTATAATTAGGTTAATTACAGATTGCAACAAATGACCGCGAAAATGCATTAAAGTTATTGTGCAACGAGCGTGTGTTTCTATTCGCTTGTGGCCGAAGTATTCTTTATTTTTTTGATATACGTGGCGTAATATCACTACCTGAAGAATTCCATCGTCGTACTGATCCCCAGCAGGCCCGCGGCCATCCACCCCAGTCGGTTCACCTCTCTCTCTGATCCTCTCGTTATGGAATTATTTAACGTTTGTAGATTGTTTATACTTTTTTTTTGTGTTGATCGTTCAGTAATTATTAGGTTGTAAGTATCGACGCGAGGCTAATCCGTAGCTGGCACAGCGGACCACTACCATAATGCACCGCCGATGTTACACTTTAAGGATTTAAACTAAGCCGTATACGTTGTCGAGTCGACTGGAGACGCGCACTAATGACATCACGAACCGGTGACGTCCTGATGTAACGATCCGATGCTTTCGTAACGAGCTTGTGTAAGCGCAGTGAATGTCGCGCGGAGGAAAGGTTCGCGCGGACGCGGCGCCGCAGCGGTACGGCAAAGTTACACCATCGTTTGTTATTGTTCCGAGTCCCCGGCCCCGCTGCGGGCACGGACACCGCCGCGCCCCCCGTTGTAGAGGAGGGCTTCAGGACCCCATCCAGTACAACATGCTCATGTTTAAATTCCCGAGCAGGTCGCGCCAGCGACGGTGAGCCGCACCTCGCAGCGCAGGCGGTTCGCCCGGTGTTTTTTTTATAAAACGGTTTGTATCTTTATAGTGATTTTTTTGAAAAGAAGAATTTGGTTTTGGTTAAGTTTAGCTAACACCAAAATACATTGCATAGAGCGGGTCACGGCCGCGGGGTCCGTCCGGCGACGGCATGTATCGCGGGCGCGGTGGGGGCGCGGGCGACGCCCCCACCGCGCGGCCGCCGCCGGCACAGCGCCCGTGCATCGCCGGCGCAGTGCCCGTCCCGCCGCCATGCTCGTCGCACGCCCCCTCGCGCTCCCGCTCGCCGCGCTGCTGCTGGCCGCGCTGCTGCTCGCCGAGCTGGCGCCCGCCGCCGCCGCCCGCCCGCGCCCGCGCGCCCGCCGCCAGCTCGCCGACGACGACGCGCTGCAGCCGCTCGATGTAAGTACGCGCCGCACGACCGCACGACCGCACGACCGCACGACCACACACACACACACACTCGCCCGCACGCGTGTGCTCGTGCAGCTGCGCCGCGGCACCGCTCTCAATCACTCAGCGGCCTGAGTACTCGATGGTGTCGGGCGCCACAGCTCCGCTGGGACATTCGCACGCCGCTTCGCGTTGCCCAACGAGCTGGGAATCGCGCTGCGCCTATTTTTTGTCCGATGCGTTGCGTTCGCCGGCGGCCGCGCCCGTGGGAACGTTCCCAGTTCGATCGACAACAATCGAATCGAAAGTCGCTACGCCGCCGCCGCGTTTAGATTTGTCATTGATTAATATTACATATAAATACAATATTTGTTTTTAGCGTGTTCACGCACGCGGATAAAGGTAACGTGACGACGACGTTTTATTATTTGATCACGATGCACAGCAAATATTTAATGCACTGGAACGAGTGCACGGGCGTGCTGCGGCGCGCCGATGCGGTCCGCTATGGAACTGCACCGGACGGTCGGTAAGGATACGAAGAGACCCGCTCGGCACATTCCCTCGCCGCACAAATTTGCACAGATAATTATATAATACACACAGAAACCTATCGGAGCGCCTCGCTCTGTTCCCCATTCGATGGTAATTGTTCAAAACAGCGCGTCCGTCGGTTTCTTGACTTTAATTTATTTAATGTATATATGTATTACGCATATACACACGTTTAATCTTTGCCGCACTAGTCTAGTGTTTATATTTTTTTTTCTAAAATACAAACGCGGTGAGTTTGAAAATAATCATAGTACAATTTTCCCGCCGCCAACACGCGCCGGCGCGCGGCGGCCCCCGCCCGTGCCCCGCCCGTGCCCCGCCCGTGCCCCGCGGCGCAAGCGACCTGCGTCTGTATCCCTGCCTGACAGACTGCTGGCGACGGACGCAGCGCGCGTTGCGACAGCGCCCCGCCTTCCCTTCTCTATCCCCGCCCCTCTTACCCCTTCACCTCCTGACATATTACAGCAGAATAACATTAAGCCTCTAAGGAGGTTAATTGACCGACTTTATATTAACACGAACATGCAAATAGCCGGCGGCATCTTCTGTGTCGTAACTCCGGGCGCGGGGGGGAGGTGACATTGCGAATCCGTCTTATGGTGCATTCATTCATTACATTCGTTTGCCGTCATTGATCTTTAATGATTATTATAGCAGAAATCAGTAAATGGTCTTATAATTTACGTGATTAACGTAATTACACAGTTCTGCACAGAGCCGCGCTCGCCGTGACCCGCGACCCTCACACACACGCACACGCGGCCGCTTAACGCATAACCGCTTCAATTTATAGCTGCGAATGTGCCGAAACATAGCGAAATTATTTTGTGGAACACGTGCGTTGACGTCGTCGCGAACCCGACCGCCGCGCCGGCGCCGTGCGCGTGTCGTGCGCGTGTCGTGCGCGTCACGTGCGCGCAGCGTGCCCGGCGGCGGCCGGTGGGTACCGTGTGGTGACCGCGGTGTGTGTGTGCAGGACGCCGCCGCCGACGAGCAGACCCGCGAGAAGCGCAAGCTGGAGGGGGTGACGCAAGCCAAGTTCGGCATCAAGAACGCGGTGCTCGGCTTCGTGTTCGGGGTAAGTAGCGCTGCTGGCGCGGCGGGCGCGGCCCCCGGCGCTCAGTAAAGCATCGTGTTCGTTCTAGAAAATCAACTCTCTGATCGACGCGAAGACCCGCTTCGTCGACACCCTGGACCGGCAAAACATCGAGCTGAACAAGCAGTACGGTATCGAGCCGCCGGCGCCCGGCGGGCTCGCGTCGCTGAGCGGCGTGGTCACGCAGGTCATCGGGCCCAAGCTGCAGTTCCTCGGACCTAAGTTGCAGGCCGTTACCGGGCTGCTGGGCGGGCTCTCGGGTGGCTCGTCCGCGCAAGGTGGGGGCTCGGGCGGCTCCGGCGGCTCCGGTTTGGGCTCCATCCTCTCGCTTGTGACTTCGCTATCGGGATCTTCGTCAGGTGGAGGGGGAGGAGCCGCCCCCAGCGTCGAAACGGTCGACTCCTCGGAAGAAGAATCTTGAAAATACTCGTCGTTACAATATGTAGCCGCCGCTCGAGTGCGCCACGGTACCTTCTTTCGATTCGCGTCCTCGCGGCTCAGTCGGCCGGCTGCTCCCCCACGCCCCGTCCCTCCGGTCCCCGTCCCTCCGGTCCCGGCCCACCGTCCTCCCGTCCCGCGACAGAGCGACAGCCGCCTGTACAGTCCGCGGCGCCGCTCCTTCCCGACCCCGACCCCGTCTCTCTTTGTATTTATATGTAAATAGATTAAGGTGAGTGCTGGTTGTAATTAAATATTTTTGTATCGAGTACGTTTGTTTCACTGCACGTCGCACGACGCCCGCGCGGGCCCCGCGCACCCCGCGCACCACGCCCCGCAGTAGCGTATTGCCCGCGCTCCCCGCGCACCCCGGCGCACCTTGTGTTTGTAGTGCATGCTTGTATCTAACAGGACGTGTCCTGCGTCTGGAAATCGCTTCCCGCAGTGTTTTTTAAGGACCTGCAGCGGTTGGCAACAGCAGCCCCGTGCGCTGGCAGCCAGACTCGTACTTTGATATTATCAATATAAGTTGTGATAGTGCCATGTATTGCTGCATGGACGGTGAAACCTTTTCTAGTCAAGTACAGTTAGTCACTTACAGCTAGTCGCGTACCTCGGTAGTGTTTGTAGTGGGTCTGCCTAATGCTTCAATAAAACAATCACTCGTAGTGTTGCCTATATTCCAAATAAAACAATAAAGCGTATTCCCTCCTAAAAGGCCGGCAACGCGCCTGTAACTCCTGAGTTGCGGGTGTCCATGGGCAACGGCAGTCGCTTACCATCAGGTGACCCGTTTGCTCGTTAGCTTCCCAATAACAAAAAAAAAAAAAAATTTAGATTCAGTTTAAACTTTTTTAGGTTTTAACGACAACACGAGTTCCAAACTACTAACTGGACGCATGTTGATGTGCATGTTGTGTAGATGTGTGCATGTGTGTGCGCTGCACCTCTCGTCGCTGTAACTTGGAGGTGAGCTGTAGCCGGCGTCGTAGCGCCGCTACGCCGCCGCCCGGCGGGTCTAGAACTTACACAACGTCACTTGCCTCCTGAACATCGTGCTCGTATTTTGTAATGTCTGTTGTTTATTCAAATACATATTTATGTGTTCATTGTCGGTACTGTTTTGTTTACTTAACGTACTGAGCGCTAAGCGGCGTCCCCTGTTGTACATTTTGCGTTTATTAACAACTGACGTATTATTCGAAGGAACTTGAAAATATCATATTAGTGAATTGCAAAAAAAAAATTAGCCGTTCCGCGTTTGGTCAAACTGTCTTATTAAAATATTAAATTTTAAATAACTGGTGGTGTACTATTGATCTACTTGAAAATCCCACGCGTGACGCGCGTGCCGACTGCAGCATGGGCAGAGACGTAGACAGCGGCCGCCGCCGAGCAGCGGCACCACGCACACGCACACGCACGCGCACGCGCACACGCACACACACAGCGCGCGAACTTGTCTTGAGCATCTGGCTGTGCGCAGACTGGCACCACGTGGCGGCGCCGGCACGCGAGCAGCGCCCCCCACGCCCCCCGGCGGGCCCGCAGCCCGCAGGCCGCGACGCCCGCCGGCGACATACCCACCTTCGACCGGAACAAGGTGAGCCTGGACTTTCCGGGCACGTTGTTTGGGCCGTCCGTGTCGCTCCTCATCCGCACCACTAAGATCGTCGGCGACGTGATCCAGGTACGTTTTAATGCACTTCATATTATCGTGCACAACTTGCACAAGCGCCGCAATCACTGCACGACTTGTGTCGTGCGGTGTCGTGCGGTGAGTGAGCAGCGCCCGCGCGGCGCCTCTTCTTGTTTCAGAACTCAGCGGTGCGCTACCAGAGCTTCCTGCGACTCTTCCGACCTTTGTTCCGGGGACAGTTCGAAATCAAGGGACTTGACCCGCCAACCACCACGACCACTACGACCACCAGCACCACCACCTCGACAACCACCTCGACTACCACCACTAGCGCACCTCCGGCCGCAGACAACGAAGTGCGTCGACGAAGGCACCTCTGGCGCTAGCCGTTATTACGCCCGCCGGAGGTGCCCCGTGTGTATAGTGTAAACAAATCAAGTATGTTATTGAGGTCTACCATTAACCATTAGTACGAGTGGGTAGCGCGGCCGGCGGAGCGCTTCAGTAAGTCGTTCATTGCTCAAATTAGCGAAATCTACCTATGTATATATAACAAAGCAGAACATTTTCATACAGGGCTGATGCCCAACCAAGTTGAAGGCTCTATGTTATGCTAACACGGTCTGGCTGGCCCTGGTTGGTGCGGCCGCCGCTCGCACTCGTTTTCGCGTCCCAGCTCTTTGCAGAGCTTTTGGCAAGTAATAATTAGAGTGTTCTCCGAAGCGCGGCAATAAATGGATTAAAGGGAATTTGTAATTTTATTTCATAACCAGAACCGATTCCGCTCATTAGGCGAGTACCGCCGGCGCCGGCGGTTCGCCCGGTGTTGAGGTGAGTTTCTGACGCCTCTTAAAAATATTGGAGATTAATAAATAAAATACTGAAACCTCTATGTTTAATTATACTAAAACGTCACAATCGTAACAACGCTCTATAAATATGAGAACATCTCTATATTGATAAATATGAAGGAGAAGCGTAAATAAATGAGTCTGACAGAACATTGTACTTGAAACCTAGATTCTTTATCATATTATCTTTGTTCACATTAATGTTTTCAAAATTATGCTTAGGCTTTACCAATTTTTCCTATCGCTCGTAAGGTGGATATTTCTATATTTTTTTTCCGAATACTTCTATAAATACCGTCGGTCTTCGCGTAATGATTTTCTGCAAAGTACACTATTTTAGGATTTTCACATCCGGTAAGTTTTCCATGATTTTGTTGGAACTCATACCAGTATTGATTTAAAGTATCCAAACGCCGTTCGATATTTGCTACAGTTTTTCGTTCCAATCCATCTTTCTTAAAATTCCGACACAGTTTGAGAATTTCTTCTACAAGCTTATGCTTAAGAACTAGAGATCTTCAATACTTACTCATTTTAATTAATGAACAGTGTTTCATCAGCTTGATTCAGATCCTCCGCGATCACTGTCGTGTGCAAAGCTCCGATAGAAAGTCCCAGCATGGCAGAGGCGCAGCGCCACACGCACTACGCGCAGTCCGCGTGGACTGCACCACGAGGCGGCATCCAAGAAATGCTCGGAGGACCATAAAGAAGTATGCTCTGTTCTCCATACATCTTGTATTCATATGATAGTTTGTGTAATCGATTAAAACACTGGCAAAAACGTAATTTGTATTTTAATTTAATACACAGCTATAGTGAACGTCCGTAACAAGGCGGCATATGTACTCAGCCACCTTTTCTCGTTAGTAAACGCCCAAAGTAAAGTGTCACTTAAAAACAAAGTAACATTTTACAAAGTAGTTGCCAGACCGGCCCTCACATACGCAAGCTCGTGCTTTGTGCATGCGAATCCAGCGACCATACATAAATTACAAGTAATCCAAAACAAGTTCATGCGACAGACAACGGGAGCACCCTGGTTCGTACGCAACGAGGACCTGCATATAGATTTCAATCTCCCCACTATAGCTCAGTTCATGAAACGAGCCACAAAAAATTACTTCGACTCTGCCGTTTTACATAAAGATCAATCAGTTAAAAACGCAGCAATGTACCAACCTACCCGCACAGGCGTATTCAAACGTCGCACCGTCCTGAGGCCGGGACACGCTCTCGAGCTGCCGGACGACGCGACGACGGTCAGACAGGCCCGCCTTAGGAAACTGAAGCACAAAAAACAGTTAACAAGTCGACCTCGCCGGCGAGGAAGACTCGTCAATATCTGGGCCGCGGGGCCCCGGTAATCATTAGAGATAGGAGCGTTGCTGGAGTTTCTTCCGCCACTTCTTCTCCATGCGCTAACGCTTTGCGAAGTGGTAGTAATGTTCGGTTAATAGCAACCGATCAAGTCGAGGTTCACCCTCTCGGGCACCCTTGATTGGGAATGCTAAACGCGCACTGAGTGACGGCCCAAGCCGAGGTCCCCTCTCGGGGGCCCTTGAGCATGGTCACTCCGCGGAGCGACCGTCGAAGCGCAAAAGAGCTCGACGGTGCCCCAGCCCGATGAATAATAAATAAAATAAAATAGCGGCCCGAGCCGAGGCTTCTGAGGAAGCCCTCGAGCATTGCTACATAAAAGGGAGGTTACAGGCCCTTCCGTGCCCGGCCTCTCCAGGTCCTAAGCCGCTGATTATCTTCTTTCTTACAGGAGAACTCGTGGAATAAATAATAAAAAAAACATGCTATAACAAGTTGCACGCGTACTGATATCGCAGCGTGAATTGGTCAATATTACTTATCTAAACTGTTAACGTAACTGTAAACGAAAAACGGATGAACCTTCACGGTCTCTATTCCTCGTTTAGGAGAAGGATCCTCCCGAACCCGTACCCAGACGCCATGGGAGCCAAGACAGAGAACTGTCCCAGCTCCCTGCGGCGGACCTGCTCTTGGGCTCCGCCGCCATCCATGTTACGGCCGCGTAGGACAGGGCGAGCCGCACCGCCCAGTCGCGGAGGATAGGGAGAGCGGCGAACCGCAATACCGACCACTGCTCTCACTCCGCGACTCAGTATTACCTGGAGCGGCCCTTCTCCACGGACCGGCAGGGCAGGTTCCTCTTCGCTGCACGGTGGGTGATCAGTCGCAGATACTAGAGCCCCGCAAGACGGGAACCAGTTCGGTGGGATTGTTGCCGACGCCCAAATTATGTTAAAAGCTGCCGTTTAAGTTAATCTGGAGATTTTTTTGGACATAAATTATTTATTTAAGTTTATTACAATATTATTATAATTACAATAAACTATAAATAATAACGCTACTTTTTTTTCTTGCCCTTTTTCCGCATTAATTTCTTGGGGTTGGGGCAGTGTGTTAGTCTCCATATGTACTAAACACACTGCTAGGGTTATCGGCAATCGTTTTTCCAGCCGGCCGCCTGACGCCTAACCCTTCTTGGGAATGCCAGTGATATTTAATTTCTTAAACAGCACGTAACTAGAAAAGTCATTAGTGCAGGACATTGATTTGAACCTGATTCGGAGTCCGAGGTCCGTAACCACGAGGCTATCACAGCTATTAAAAAAAGAAAAAAAAATAACTTTAAATAATAAGATAATAATAATAATAAATACGTTTATTGTACTAAAAGATAACACACACAAACGTACATTAAAATAGACATAACAAACAGCTACACAAAAATACACACAAACACAGTAACAATGATGTACAGACTGGTGTGTGCGTGCTGCACTGGTACGAGAGGCCGCAGCTCAGTGAATCGGTCACCGGCTAGAGGGGAAGCACTGACTTCCAGTTACTGCCCGCGATTAAAATACTACTGTCCCTGTTATTAATGGATTGTTTTGAAAAGTGTGAATAAATTAACGGATGAATGTATGAATGGATAAACAGATATAAAGATAAATGAATGGATAGAACCACTAAATACATTGACAACACACATCGTTAAAAACGCTTGCATACAGATTTAAGTTAAGCTGCCACCAAGTGCCTTAAATATTCTGTTTTTCTAATAGAAACTGTTTTAAACATTTTTAAAACTGTACATAGTACTGCATTGCCGTATAGGAGGAGGTAAGTCATTCGAGCACTTGGTGGCCTGGTGACGAAAACTGCCCGTGAATGCCACAGTTTTGTGCTTGTAATATGAGAGGTTGGTTCGTGCATTTCTGTCGTTTTATGTACCACGGCGATGAGAATATTTGACTTTGGCGTACAAATATTCCGGTGCAAATATTCCGTAAATAAGTTAATAATAATTAAATAAAAAGTTAGAAATAATTTTTTGCACAAAGTTAATTAAAAATCCGCGCCATCTCGTGACTAGTATCCAAAAAAACATACACGGAGCGCTAGAAAACATTGCGCTGTACCTATAATTTTTTTTTAAAATCAGCACTCTCTGGTGACTAGTATCCGTATAAACGAAAACACGGCAATCGACAAGATTCGGCTACATGCCGAGTCTTGTCAAGACATCTGTAAATAGACAAGTTCCTCGATTTACAGATTTAAAAGCACGGAATAATTTTAATTAACCATTAAATTTTATTAATGATTAACATTGCATTCTGTAAGGGTATTCATAAATAAATTTTGATGGAAAGCATGAATACCTTATAAAGTAAAGACATCGCGCAGCGTAAAATTAATTTGACAAATTAAAAACACGTATGTAGTTCTTTATAACACATTATTTCAAACAATAAAAATTTTTGTGTCAAAAAAATTTACTTCTCAGTGTAGATATAATTAATTGAAAAAAGATCTGCAAATCCTATGTTAAATGTTTTGCGGTGAACAAGAATAAATATTTAACAATGAATGAAAATAATGCAAGAGCTAATAAGTACATAATACGAAATGTGTCTACACTTCAGAATGACATTGGATACCCTGCAAATTTGTAATGCCGGCAGCGGGCGGACAAGAACAAAAGCAGGAAGAAAACTGGTGCATCTACAGCCATCGATGAAAGTAAAAGGTAAATGATTACCAATAATAAAAGAATCACTAGGCGCACATTACTATTGTTAAATGCTAGTACCACAAAAGAAAACAAACTAGTGCGCAAGTGTAATTAAAGTCAAGATCCTTCTTTCCAGGTGGCTTGCCGTTTGGGTGTAAATGACACCGTGGCGGAGGTACTCCGTACGGGTGCCGAGCGCAGCAGCCAGGACAACGCTGGGTGGACACCACTGTTTGAACTTGAGCAGAATGTTGTCTGGATCCCGGTCAGTTATGAGACACGTGCCTCTTCATGAAGCAGCATGGTTTCATTCACATTCACATACATTTCACATTCATTGAGTCCCGCGCCGGCGTCCGTCGCGTACGCAGCGTTTATGAAACGCTCCGCGTTAAATAAATCTAATGGCAGGGATAAACTTGTTTAATAATGTTGTGTTATATATTAAAATGTGCGTAAACACTTAGCGGACCTTGTAGAGATTAAACAGTTTTAGTAACTTTAGGCATAAAAGTTTTATGGACAATAAACAATGCGTAACGGTTTTTCTCGAGACTTGTTTACAAGCGTGAACGTTGTGTTATATGTTAAAATGTGTGTAAACACTTAGTGGACTTAAAAGTGTGAGAGCAGTTTTAATTAATTTAGGCTTAAAAGTTTTATAGACCAAAAAAAATTGTGTAACGGTTTTTCTACGGACTTGTTTACGAGCGTAAAAGTGCGTGAGTTCGTTATGATGGGCATCTGGATGTGAACAGTTGGTTGCTAGGTGTCTGTGACGGAGCTGTAAGTGTGCACAGGACTGAACATTTATTTAGTGTTATCAAAACATTTATAAATTTTAGTTTTTATTTTTAGTGACGAACATTTGCGTGTTAAGCGTTTTGAGTAGATGTTTAAACTAAATACTTTAATAACGGTACTTTCTGTTATTTAAAAAGTGTTGTTCAATAACAAATTTGTGTTTACGTTTGTTGAAACAAAGCATCCAAATAATGACCGTTACTTTCCGTTACAAAATTCGTGAACGGATTGCGTCATCGGCGTGGGTAAGGGTGACCATAAGTTTTCACGAGATTTGCGGGAAACTTCGGGACTATCGCGCGCCTCGATAGGGTGACCAAAAAATTTTAGGACTTTGTGATCATTGGTAGTTTTTCAATGAAGCGTGGGTACAACAGCATCTGAACTTTCTGTCGGCATGAGTTCAGCATCGGGAGAGATCGGGAGAGATGGACGTTGAGCCGATTTCTGCTAGTGCGACCACAGACGCCACATCGGCAGTCGATACTGGCCGACCGGCCGCATCCGCTGCTCGGTCGGCGGGGGCTGTGACGCGATCATCAGCCCTTCTGCCTGCCTGGGCCAAGGAGGTGACCGACTTAGTCTCTTTCACACGAGTCGTAGCCGCGCTCTCCACTGTCATTGTTGACGCGGTACA
>DWHU01000662.1:0-16740 GCA_018247975.1 Parides photinus | reverse complement strand
TTTATTAACGTATAAATTAATTTCACAACGCCGAACGGTTCGTGTCCTGATGAACGAAGTTCGTATCGCGTGCACAAGCTTGGAAGCGATATCACATATTAATTATTGAGCGGTAGAGGAGTATAATAGCACCAAGCTTATGCAAACGATATAAATAAGCGTGAAACAGTATATGTCGCGTATGTTGATACTGACATAGCTTCGATCCGGAGCCGAGGACGGTCCGGCAGTCGGGTGCTGCCCACCCGCTCTCTGAACGGAGAGCTGGACACACCGCCCTGCTACACCACACACACGCAAGTTAACAACTCCTCACTGATATAACAAAGCCACTACATCCGCTCCGTTCTAAATCAAAACCTACGCCACATTAAAACAAAGTAATAAATCCGTTATGAAACCAAAGCAAGTAATACATCCGTCTTAATTTTAACTACTACTAACTACCTACATAAACAGCCCACTTAATGTTCCCACTGCTGGAACTCGCGGCCTTCTCCCATGATGAGAGAGTTGTGGCTTTAATTCACCACGCTGGCCAAGTGCGTATTGGCGGATAATGCCAGTGATATTTAATTTATTAAAACGCACATAACTCAGAAAAAGACATCGGTGCGCGCCTGGCTCAAACCCGCGACCGAGGCCGAGGTCCCTAACCACTCGGCTATCACTGCTTCTTACACTATTTAACTGAACAAACATAAACAATTTAATTGAAGAAGCCTGAAAACAAAGTAAAGTGCGATCCGTGCATTTCGTCTAATAAGCAGTGCTTAATATGTACGCAGAAATAAATGATATGACATATAATTACAGTTCTGTTTTAGGCTGCCAAGTAGGTGGTAACTGAAGAAAACAAGAGCTTTATATTAAATAACAATGTTCACAAACTACCGTTAAATACGCTGTAATAGTTAGATTTAGACTTTGGTTAGTTATTATACAAGCGTCAGTAAGTTCAAATTAAACAACAACCGCTGCAATCATTGAAAACGTAACTTACGCACTGTTTCAACTACTTAAGCAGCGTAATGTATGAGTAGTCACTGTAAGATATTAGACGATGCCTACAATTAAGATGATGTACATGCGGCCAGCCAAATCAAAAATACAAAAAAAAAATAAACAAAAATTAATTCGGTTTTTTAATCTACACTTCATATATATTTCACACGGTGTTAAGAAACATCGTCGATAGTAAAGCAATCTCGCCCAGTATACTCTTGCTCTGATATTTTGATAGAGGGAACACAGCAATACTATAAACGCCATACTATATCTTCTATTTATCCAGAAAGATTCCAAAAATCATCAAAATTTTTCGCCCTGGAATCGAACCAAGGATCCCCGAAAGCAGGGGTATAATCAACTGCGCCGTAATTAAACCTTTAAGAATCTGAAAACTTAAAGATAACCTGGAAATATATTAACACTATAAACGATGAGGTGAGCACAACGATTGGATAAAACAGGTATTGGCAGCAATTACACTTATTTTTAACTAGTAATAAACATTTAGTAACTTTTAAGGTATATAAAGGTATTAAAGATTTTTTTTAGTATCGCCTTACTCTTTTTTTATAATCACATTATACGTGAGACGTTGGGCAGAGTTAGTGAGTAAAGTATTAATTGTTTGAAATACTATTTCAATTGTATTACGAATTAATTTGTACTTAAGACATTTAATAAAGTTCTAACAGTGACAAAAAATGCATAAGCTGACTTGAGCACAAACAATGTATAGTGCAATATTCTGAAGTTTCAAAGGTCTTACATATTTTTATTTTGTAACTAACCAACCACTTGGAAAGTTTTTAATACATGTTTAAATCATACATATGGGACGAAGCTGCGATCTTAACCTATACGATTTTTTTTAAAGTAATCGTATCCAAATTTAAACCCGTCTCGTCATGTTTACTCGTACTTAAAATAAATAATATACTAAATAAATATACTTATTATTGCTAGTATTATGTCATATGTAAGTTTATTAAGGAATTTAAAGCTTATGTGGACATATGTTACACGTTTAAATTAGCTAAACCCGGCGAATTTTTCCCGATTGTTTTTTTTTATTACATTTTATTTAACTAGTGTTACCATCAATTAGAAAAGTTTATCAATAAAAATTACCATAATTATGTTATATAATATATTATAAATAACAATTTTTTATACAAAACTATTTCTCTGTCGAAAAGTAGCTAAAGTTTATTGTCATTCTATACTGTTCTTAAATATACGAATAACAGGTCTCGAACTAGTCTTAATTTTTTATCTGTGTACGGACAGAGATAGGATATAGATTTTCTTTTTAGCAGCCCACTTAATGTTCCCACTGCAGGGACTTGGGGCCTTCTCTCGTAATGAGAGAGTTGTGGCTTTAATTCACCACGCTGGTCAAGTGCGTGTTGGTCTCCGAATGGTATGCAGAGGACACAAACCACTCGGCTATCATGGCTGGTTATAGATAGTATTGTCATATTCAAATAGTGTACACTACATATAGATTTAAGAGTCTTTTAAATGGTTTTTAATAAAAATGTAGTATGGTTATTATTATAATTTAAGAGACGTGTAAACATTCCGATTTAGAGGCAGAGAGTCGTCAAGTTATTATGTATTGAACGCTGTAAAGCGAGCGTCGATCGCAGCGCGTCCGTGTCCGTGTGCAGTGCACGGGTTGTGTCGGTACGTGTGTACCTGCGCGTTCCGCGTGAGGATCGAAGTAGAGTGCCTGCGACGCGTGAGGGCCGCCTCCGCCGCGCCCGCCGGCACCATCTGCGCAGCACACCGCCTGTAGTCCCCGCGCGATACGCACCATCGCCATTGAACAAACACCCCTCCCCCCCCTCGCCTCTCCCTCTCCCAACTCAGGTACATCCTCCCAAACTCCCCACCTCGCATATCGCAACACGCATCCGATCATTTATACTTCCACTGATGTATGTCTCACCCAAACAGGAAATCAGTTAACGAGCGCGCAAAACAAACATGCCCACATTCCAAAAGTATTCATAATATTAACATAAACAGCTCATTTGCTATTCTCTTTCCTAAAACACGGGGCCTTCTCTCAAAATGAGAAAGTCAAAATCATATATCCACCACATTGACAAAATACTGGAACATTACACGTTCAAAACATTTAAATTTTTTTGAACATGTCGGTTTTTCTTTATCAGAAACTTGATCTCAGTGGTAATGGTTTGATTTTACTATGAATAATAATCATCAAAAATTCATTACTTTTAAAATATGTCATGCTAAACAAGCTTTCCAGTGGTAATGTAATTTCATGTTTGAGTTTAGTCAGTAAGATCAGTTAATGACATCAAAATTTAAGTAACAGACTGATTAAAGGTCTAAATTTTATGAAGGTGCAGTTCCATGCAGTGCAAGTCTATCTACGTGGTTACATCGGTGCAAACGATATTTCATGCGAACTCATCATTAATAGTAAGTTATGTTAAATAAGCATACTGTAAACAAGTTCAAAATTAATCATAATGTACAGTTAAAAAATATTCGTAAATAATTACATAACAGAAATATTAAAAGCTCTTATACTATTAAAGTAAAGATTATTTTATATACAATATACATAAGTATTTGTAACTTTTAACACTATGCTTTGATAGCTGCAAATTTTTCTTAATACTTACAGCAATTACTAAATGTATTTTATTTTATGTCCTTGCTGGAAATGTACCAAATATTTTTTTCTATTATGCAAAAAAATAATATGTAATATTTACTAGGTATATTCCAGCTAATAATTAACTTTAGACATATTTTTCAAATAAAACGCAATACATGCCATCGTTCATACTTAGCTTACCCTTTGTTTATTGGGACGTTTGACCTTATTGAAATAGAGTTCAGTCATTTTGAGAAATCCATCGGTCAATTGGTCCAAGTCCTGGCGTGTTGGTGTCGGGTAAATATCGCAATGTGTCATCTCGTCCTCCAATATTTGTTTTGTGGCTGGATTAGTGAGAGGTAACAGTAAAGTTCTAAACCGCCAGTATTTTAAAGACTGAAAATAAAATTTAGAGCAATTATAGTAACTTATATTAAATATTAGGGCACATAAAAATTTAAAGATAAAATCCCTGAAACAGTCCACAAAGTCGGTTAAAGTAATAAAAATGTTAAGTCGTGCAAAACAAATTAAACTTAATAAAGTAAATTAACCACGTTCTTAATGTTTCTGCTTCTGGTATACCACCACCATTAAAATTTTACTACGTTTGACTCGAAAACATATCTGAATTGAAATATTTTTAACTTTCTTCCATTCAGGAGTGTTTTTAAATTTCTAAGCTACGTCTAATTATGAATAAATAGATCATAATTATGACTCTCCAATTACACTAACTAAAATTTATATGCATGTCTCTAATAGTTCAAAGGTCGTCAATTACAGCTGTTACCGAATAAATAGTAACGAAAAAGACTCAACTCAGCATTTTTTTTTTATAGTAATCAATCTTACCGTTACCTCTTCGAGAGCGAAGTCTGTATCACCCCTTGTACAAATGTAGTGATCCATGTAGTTCCAGCTATAGTTCTCTAATTTTTCAGTAGTAAACGAAACCCAAGATACTTCATATGTATCGTGATTAGGCGCATGGAATCGGTAGCGGTAGTGTATATTGAATGGAGGGTATGGGTGCCTGCAAGAAGTAGACAAAAAGTCCATATAGAACGTACATATATACTTGATAAAGACTTAATGAGATTATATTACTTATTACTATCATTTACATAGTTATTTCAAAGCTCAAGTATAGTAGGCCAGCAGTACGAAGGTTAAATGTCTCTCCCAGTGACAGAAGACCATGTAGCTAGTAATAAATATTACTATAACAGATTGATACCTTGGTCGATATCTTGTAACGGTGATGGTTGATCCGACGAGGGTGAGCTTGTGGAAGATTCTGCCGATGGAGAGCAGGTATCGTTTTGTGGGTGCCGCGTTAGAAGGTTTACCACATTGAGGTGCGACTTTAGACGGCGTTCGCGCCAGCGTTGATGGACAGTGCGCCTCAATAACTTCCTTTTCGTTGATACCCACTATCAACTGGAAACCCTGGGGCACAAAAGCGGGTTGATGTCACGGTCAATTTTCGTTAAAACGTCAAATACTATACAAAAAAAAATCTCGAAAAAAATACGAAAGTTTTTCATTAAGTTAATTCAAACGAATAAAGGTAGTGTTATAAAATATTAAACATATTTAATATATAAAAATACATTGTAATTTCGAATATACAAATAAAGGTTTTAACTCTGTTTCTTTTTTTTATTTATAATCTTTAAAAGAAAATTTACAATAGAGAATTATAAACGTTTCGCCAGTTTGTTGGCATGTTATACACTCTCCTACATTTTTTAAATTAGAATATTGTATATTATATGTGTATATATAAATCACTATAATGTCTCAACGTAATAAACTTAATAAAAAAAACACACAATTGTTGTTTGATTCCGTCGCCACAAATTCTAGCTACTACTTTGACGTTGTAAATCTTCATTATAACACTTGTGCTGTTCCTGGTGTGAACGCTTGAGTTGTTAATAAAAACAAAATCATCAACTAACTTGCGCCAATCTCTGCGAAACTAATTCCTTGAACACCTCCATAGTAGTTAGAGGTTTCTTATAAATAGCGCGATTTTGTGCGAAGTCAGCGTTAACATCGTCGGGTAGCAAATTGTAATCGGATACTAGGTAGTCGTTCTGCAGTGATCGCTTGTCGGGGAAGTAATCCGTCGTGATGGGAAGACAAGCGGGAATTGTTAATGATTTCCAGTCCACGCCTGTATTCAACATAAAGTATAGATTATGAGTTAATTGGCAGAAATTAATAATTTTAAGAGATTAAGAGATTTGACAGACACTAAACATTGGCAAAATTTAACTTTTCTTCAACCTCATCGACTTTTAACACGATATTTATAATTTTTACAAAACTGCCGCAAACAAATTTGATATAACACTAAAGTTAATACATTTTTTATATTTAATAAACAAATATTTCCTTATTTTAGTAAATTACATAACATTTTATTTATTTAAACTTTAAATTTATAAACGAAAAAATCACAAAGAAATTTATTACTTATATAAAAGACGTATCTCAATCCTGCGTTTTGCAAGAATAGATTTTGATTAATTAAATCCTATCTACATTTACGACAAACTTAAAAAATATTATTTTTTACTTCACCTGTAAGCACTATGCGACAGCTTTGTATAATATATTTTGTTATTATGAATACTTGTCAATTAAACATGCAGTGGTATGTACATTATAAAAATAAGAAGCCCTTAAGTTTGATAAAAGCAAACCCATATTATTTACGTCATTATTTTGTGATATAACCTCTAAACTACTGTATCAATAAATATCGAGTGATATTTACTAAAATATAACTACAAAAGCGTGTATTCTAAACACAGTTATTGCAAGTGTTTAACAGAGCATATTGAATTTAATAAAACCAAACTATAGGTTATATCGCGATTATTTATTACACCAAAGTATTGACGTAATAAATATTAAATATAAAAGTAAAGTTTAGTCTTGTTAAATGTGTAATATTCTAGTAAATGTAAAAATCTTTAAGAGCGTGTGTGAAACAAATAATGCCATGGTTTTCGACCCTGCATTTTTACATTAGTTACATACATATTTCATCAGCTGCTAATAAATTATGAAGCGATTGCATATTATTGTAACACCCCTGCAAATTATATAATGTAATTAATAAATAGGGCAATAATTACTACTGAATGCGAAACCATTTAATGTGATATCAAACCTATAGCTCGGTTCGCTTAACGGCCGCAATCGATCCAACGCGAATGAAGACAAACAATGCGGCGAATTCATGAAACATTACAAAATGTGATGAAAAACAAAATTAAATAGTTTATTATATAACAACATGGCATTAAGAAGTCAGGTGCTCGAACCCAATTATGCTTTACTATAATAATGCAGAGATCACAAACTTATTTCATGATTATATCCATTTGCTAACAGTTGCAATTACAAACAATAAAATAAAAAAAGTTTTCGATCTCTGAATATTTTTCACACGAAATTTGATAAATGAATTTTGTTAGTTTATTTATTATAAAATATTGACTGTGTGATTTCATGAAGTTTTGTCGTAATGTTATTTTTCGATGTTGTTATATATGTATAAACGGCCTTCTTAATGTTTCCATTGCTAAGACTCTGATCTTCTTTCCCAGGAACAGGGTCAACGATCATCCACTTCGTTGGCTAAATATCAGTCGGTGGATGTTAATTTCACCAAAATTTATGATAGATGATGACATTAAATATATGGTTTCCGTACAATGGTGGCCATTAGAGAAACTTCAAGTTCAGAGGACTCTCTGAACTATAACTAAAAATAACTTCATAATGGCGTTATGGCGTTGTTTTAAAGTTATGTACATAATAACATCGAAAAATTATATTAAAGTTTTAATATTAATTCCGAGTTTTAATTGTATTATATTTACATTTTATTACAAAAGCGACGTGGAAAATGCAAGACAATCTAATGGCAAGTGACACAGTGGCCCATAAAGATAAGGTACTGGTTATGATACTAACCATTCTCATTACCTAAGTAAATGCATCTTAGAATAATTTAACCCGGAATATTTTAATGTTTGGCGGTCGAATCATATGTTCTGGTAATATCCAACTATTTTTATTTAAGGAGAGTAATGAGCAGATCTTTGATTACAAAGGATAATAAGCATTGCATCATATTGTTCTCGAAATATTATCTAATTACACCAATAATTCATTAACTATAACGACCCCGCAAACATTAACACGGTTATCTTTGTACACTGTTGTTTAGAGGCAGAAATAGAAAATTCAGTGGCACCTACCTAGATGGTTCAGAAACTAATCTCAAATAAGCTAAAGGGAAATTCGGAGTTTTTCTCAAGCTTATTTGAGGTAAGTTCCATTCCTAATTAGTAGTTATTTATTGCCCCTACTTCATTTATAATTTGAATAACATTAATTGATCTAACATAAATTAATTATACATCAATTACTCACCAGTTGTAAGTGCAGGAGTCCATTCCTGCTCACCAGTAGCACCCCAGAGCAAGGCTAACGAGGCGTTGTTGGTCGTCGATGTTGCGCTGGACGGTGTGCCCAAACCGCTCGAAACCGTGCTCATACCGCTTGAACCTGTGCCTAATCCGCTCGAACCGGTACCGAGAACGCTCGTAGCGGTCCCCAACACACCCAGCGCACTCGAAGCGCTTATCATACGCTTCCGGTTACTCATTATGTTACCTAAATGTAGTGTAATAATTAAAATACCTTTTACGCACTATGCATACATATATCATTATTTACCATCAGGTAAGATCGTATTCCAGCCGCTGGTCTACATAATTAAAACAAAAATATCATATGTTATGCACTATTGTGGTGGGACCAATCACAGTTTCGTCATCGTCTCTCTTTAAATAGAATTAGGTTAATTCTTCGAGGAATCAAAAAACTTTAAATAAATGATGAAAACATGCGATATCATAATTATGAATGTAAGGATGTTCCAGATTCCTCTTAGTGGGAACACTAATAGTCTACTTTATTATGAATGCCATATCTTTAAATGTATAAAATATTACTGACCATCAACCTGATAGACTGGGTGACTATTGCTCATAACTGAGAGGCCATTATCCTTTGTACTATTTGGCTCGCAGTGGTCCTCCTCGTTCTGGGAAGCCGGCCCTCTAGTCGGTCGTGCTTGATAATGATGTTGTTGAATTAAAACTCCTTTAGGACCTGTTTTAAAAATATAAAGACCGTTGAATATATTACGTACCTAATAACCTCATTGTTTTAGTAACTTTTTTTAACTGTGCTGTGGATTAGTTATACACCACCGTACAGTTATAAAAAGTCTAAAGTCTGGTCTAATGACTATTTGCCTAGTAACACGAAAGTGCATGTAATTCCAGTATCACACATTGTGGAGTTTGGATAGTCATACGGCATTTTTCAATTCACCTGGTCAACCGCGACTTTAAAATTAATATCTTAACAGTACTTTATGTTACAGCTGTCAACACATTGTGGCCAAAATATTTTGGGCAAGCATGCTTGCATCTCGATCTTCAATCTCTTTGTCACTTAACGTCAAGGAAGGTTGTGGTGAACATTAATAAAGACGGCTATTTTAGATAAAAAAGAATACTTAATCAAAGTTGTTACTGTATAACAAATATTATGCAAAGTATGTAAAATGTAAAAATAGTCAAATACATATTGCACACAATGCGGTGCTATGCACTCCATCCTAATTAGTTCTACATTGTTATGGGCAGGCTTATGATTTACCATCAGGTGAACGACTCGCCCGTTTAGACGCTTCGTTGAATAAAAAAAAAATATTATGATATTCGTGAAATTTTTATTGTGGTAGATCTGTGTGAGATTGTCTACCTACATAGTTCTATTTCTTATACCAAACAGTAAGTTTAGCTATAGTAGAAGGGTGTTGTAGTTCAAGAATTTAAAGAAAAAGTCTTTAAATAATAGACACACCTTTCGGAAAAATATGCGTCCACCTTCTCCTGTTACTGGTTAGTTTAACTTTAACATGGGATGGGTCAAAGGGATTAATAAGAGCTCTTCCAGTCCTAGTAAAGGTTTTGTTTGTAGAAATTGAACTTCGCGGCGATAAGCGATTGATTGTTGTTGGCGAATCGGTAGTATCACTGCTAGTTTCAATGCCGTTGTATTTATCTAAAATTCATATAAAATATAAGTACGTATATCATAAATTTTTAACACTCATAAGTATTTTTAAATATAAGTAGTTAATTAAATGAAATGTTTATTTCCAAAAAAATGCAATATATACTTCCTCCAGTCCACATATCAGCCAGGCTGTGATGGATATCTGGGTCAGACATCTTTCTATGGTGTATAGTTGATACAGGTGGGCTTTTGCGACTTATACCTTCAAGACCAGCAACAGAAGTTTTTTTCGTGCGTGGAACTCTTTGGACACTGAAAAAAAAATTAGCACATGTTAGAAAGTAAACATTTACACACTCACATCTGTTAACTATTAAGCATTGTAAAGCTTGAGAGAAGTTTCAAAAGTACGATTTTTAATGTTTGTATAAATTTTTTCCTGCTTTAAAACATATGTGCCCTGTGTACATATAACCTTTGGTAACAGATATATTTTTATGTACAATGGTAAACCAAAAAATCGCTTCGAATTACAAGGCAGGCCTTTGTGCCACAGAGGAAGTTACATCTACCGTCATTAATAGTGATAATTTTTTTATAAAAACTTTTATATCTCAAATTTCGAAACATTGCTTTTACATTACATATCTGCAATAATATATTTTAAAATGCCCCACGCGAATAAAATAATTACATCTCATCTCACCATGTACTATGGGCAGGTGGTAAATGAAATATTTTAGCATCATAGGCGTCATAGTCAAATATAGAGTTATGCATATAATCATCTTCCTTAAGCAACTTCACTTTTGCTTCATCCTCGTACATTTTCTTTAAAGGTTCCTGACTTTTTCTTGGTGGTAGTTTAATTCTTGGTATAAAGTTGGAGTACGCAACTTTCTTGTTTGTCGAATAAAATGATAAATTTATCCAATGTGGCATCGAGTAATCGTCTATTGAGTTGTGATTACTGTCTTTGTTGTGAAATTTCAGTAAAGGTACGGCATGCAGAGGCTGTTCACCGACGCATACCAAGTCACTACCCACACCATTGTCAATGATTCTCTGTTTTGTCACATTTGTTAACTCCCTGTCAACTTCGAAAACTCCAACACCTGGTGTTATTACAACGCTTAGCTGACCAGTTCGATCGAAACATCTGTCTAAGTAATGCTTTTCAAAAACTGAAAATTATAAACGAAAATCAACTTTTCATAAATGCTTATTTTTTTTAATCCTCAAAATAACAAAATAAACAAATTATTTATTTGGTGGATAAAGACACTACACCACATTATGCTGTTTACATTGAGATTGCTTTTATTGACTTGACTTTTGTTCTTTGATTGACATGTTAAAGTTTACATTGAAGCCGTGATAGCCTAGTGGTTTGGTACCTCGACCTCCGATTCGGAGGTCGCGGGTTCGAATCCGGCGCGCACCGATGACTTTTCTGAGTTATGTGCGCTTTAACGAATTAAATATCACTGGCTTTATCCGCCAACCCGCACTTGGCCAGCATGGTGGATTATGGCCAAAACTCTCTCCGTTAGGAGAGAAGGCCCCGAGTCCCAACAGTGGGAACATTCAGTGGGATGTAAAGAAATAAATAAATTGAGATATGAGATATTAGGTCTGCACATACCTAAGTAATTTTTGAATCTACAATACCATTCAAGAAGGAATAAAGAATTATTTGCACTCTACTGTTTGACAGCGAAAATAGGCATTGCAGAGCCTCCCCAAATAGCCCAGACAATGGAGACCTATCAAAGTAAATGTACTAAGGTGTGTAAGTTATTGGATTGGAAAGATTTAATATATGTACAAGGGATAGTTTTAGCACCATCTACAATATAAATTAAAAATTTTCATGTCTTTTACAAATTTGACTGTAAATAAATACCGTTTAAGCTCATGTTCAGTACTTCAAGAAAATTTCCTTGTGCTGCCGTAGAGTTGATAGCAGTGGGTATCTCCATATTTGGTCTCTCATGATATTGCAAGACTATTTTTTGATAATCTGTAAATAGTCTTCTCAACTGAAGTAAAACATTTGACCAGTCATCATATCTTTCATTTTGTACAGCAACCCTAGAAACCAATTGGCATTTTTAGTTCCAACGAGTATTAGTTAACACTTTTTAAAAATTTTAAATGTTAGACACAACTGGGCTACCTATAAAAGTCTTCATAATATCTCCCTCTATAATCTTTCTGTAAACATTCCTTCATGTGCTGTGGAAATTCTTCCAATGATTTTGCCTTATAAAAAGTTCTCGAGAATAAAACAATTGTTACTTCATGATTGCTGCCATATTTCTGTAACAAATTAACAGATAAAAGTAATCTGTTTTTTTATTATTCAATCAATATTTATTTACAATCACATTTTTGAGAAATAAAAATAATACACATACCTTCCACTTTGCGAACAGATCTGCAAGGAAACCATTAACAGCTTTTTCAAAGTACAAATCACCATGAATGTCGAAGTCCCACATTTCAGAAGACATTTGTATGAATAGATATACCATGGAAGTTGAAGATCTAAACACAATTTTTGTATCTTCTGTAATAACACCACAGGCCACACGGTCACCTTGTGACCACATTTCATAAACCTGACACCGAACTGCTCCTCCGCAATATTCTATTTTCTTATTTAAATACACACAAGTGCTTACCTTAAATAACAATAATTCAAAATTAATGTCTTAATTAAAAAAGGGTCGTGAATTTTCTGTGCTATATAATTAATAAATAGGAACAGAAAAGATTTTTAAGCTAAATTTTTATAACTTTTTATTAGAGATGATTTTAGCATTGTTTCAAATGAAATACTACAATATGGTGATTATTAAAAAAAAAATTGTTACGTATTGCAAATTGCTTTTTATTTTATTACATATAAAATTAGCAATTTCATATCATTAATGTCTCTGTATTGTTTCTTGAATCTTGATTCATTTATCGAAACTTTTATGCAATTGAACACCTGAATATATAATTTCTGCTTAATTTTAAATTTCAGATTCAGACCAAGGCTTCAAATATGTTTTTGATTCTCATAAGAATAACCCTACTCTCTTATAACATCTAATATTCAAATGCGAATTTACATTAACTACAGCATATTATAACAATATAAGCATATTAATTAATAAAAACAACACTCAAAATTATTTATTACAGTAAAATAAAACATTGTCAGTCCTTACATTATTTTAAAATTGTTGTCCTATAAATATATAAAACATTCCCCTGTATGGGAAATTTATATCTATGTACAGTATATACTCACCAAATGATTTTTTAGTCTCCACATTTCAGATCTGCCTAAATATTGATCTTTAAAAGTCAATTCCACAGAATCTAATGCTACATCTGTTACATTTACAATATTTACATAAACATCGGCAAAAGTTCTCAATTGGAATGTGGTTGCTATACTTTGCTCCACACTAATTGTATCTGGAAATTATGTAATAACTTATTAACGTTGACTATTTTTTTAAGATATACTGTATAAAGATTAAGGTTTGTGATTTTAGAATATTTTGCTTTTAAAGTATTGGGAATCGTTTAGATGAATCAATTTATGTGTTATTGAACAAATATTCTTATTTAAATTTAATGGAATAGTTGATAGTGAACTAATATAGCGTAAAGATATATTCTTGAATTACCTTTTACTGCTCGCCCAGGTACTTCCACTTTAGGAACTTGCAGAAGTAGTCTTGGATAATCATTTTCAGGGTGATAGATCTCTACAATGTCTTTTTCTTTTAAGCCAGGGTAGTCTTTCAGATTTATTATTAAATCTACAGCTGAAATTTTACAACTATTATTAACACAATAATATCGAAGAATCATCTATCACAAAGTCATATATCAGCTTTAACTAACATACTTGTCTCTAATAAAAGTAAAATATTGGTAACTTACGACTGAAACTGCATTGATGAACGATAAGTTTAAAGAATTTCATTTTTACTTCATAGATTTCCCTAAAATATATTCATAATTAGTTTCTTTACTAGACTATTAGAATCTTAACATAATGTTTGTGTTTTGAATCGTACTTAGTATTTTTGACAGAGTACATAAGCTTAAAGAAGGATTTCTATCTCACTCTATGGTCAAAAGTCAAATACAATATAATATTTACATAACCTGTGAAAACAACAACAGACTACTTTCAAAATTTAAAATGTTTACAGCGAACTAGTAACATGCGCAAGGAAAAACGTTATTAGATATTATTATTAAAAAAATTATTGCCTCTTATAGTTCCTGGTGATTCACTAGTATATAAAAATTTATTACTCTCAAACTCAAACTAAACCAAATCCCCAAAATGTACTAAAACAACATTCCTGCCAATCTGATTGACCAATGTGTCGAGTATATCTGACCATATTTTTAAAGACGCTTGTAGAAATGGTTTTCACGATATTTTATTTATTAAAACATGTGATATTTGTCTAATAGTAAATATTTTTCTGCTAATATCTTTTATTATTATAGTAAGATTAATAATATTTTCATTAAGATACCAAAACTTTAAAAAACAATTTTTTGGTTTTAACTTAAAAAGGGCTTAAAATACTTTTTTTAATTTGTTAAATTTACTAATAATTATTTTTTAAAAGAACAGGTTGCATTTATTGTAATAAATTATAATTATAATAAAACCAAACGTCAACAGGTGTCAATTACCTGGTGATGTTTACTATTTTCAAATATATTGCATTTTGCTTTGAGATTGTAGTTTATAAGATAATCGTAGACTATTGTAAATGAAACAACAATGCAATTATTTGAATTAAAGGAGCACATAGCTAATTTAGCTGTTGTGACCACTATTTTGCAGTTTTTATCGGGCATGTATGTATAAATTTTTATTTTTAGTGTATAAATTAATGCACATTTTTATTAATCAATGAAGGCTGTGTAATCTTTATATTTTAGACTAGTTTGCAAGCAATATGTGGTCAATCGAACGACTGCAGAAGCATCATCTTTTCCTTTCATTGCCGGCGTTTCATCGTAAGGTTTTTTGGTGGGTTTCGATATATAACTTCCAGATTTAATATATTTGTGACACATTTAATTTTACCGTAGGTCTGGAATTTGGCTCTTATATGGTTTGACAAAACAAAACGATAAAATAGTTGTCGTCAACACAGTAGGTGTAACTTTGATGATTGCATACACAGTGATATTTTACATTTATACATTTAAAAAATCTGCAGTTTTAAGGCAAGCTACTTGTGCCATGTTAATATTTTTTCTTCTATTTGGATATATTTCCGTAGAAGAGGACAATGAGAATCTTTTAACTAGACTTGGTGAGTGAAACTTATAATTGTTTTCAGTATTTAAATGAAATTTTTTCAAAGATGACTTCTATGTGGTCATTATAATTAATTGGTATTTATTTTTTTGTTTTAGGTATTCTTGCTTGTTCTTTTACCCTAATAACAGTGGCTGCTCCTATGAGCAAGCTGCTGTATGTATTCAAAGTAAAATGTACTGATTGCTTACCTTTTCCAATGATACTGACCTCATTCTTTGTGTCAGCTTTTTGGTTTCTTTATGGATACATAGATGAAGATATATTTATTACGGTAACTAATTTACCCTATTTAATATTTATTGCAGAGTACTTTATTAGTAAAGAAAAATATTCTCACAAAAGATTTATTTCTTTTAAATTTTATATTACTTATTTTATAAAATTACTTGGATCCTATTACTTCATCATTGTATATTTTAGTTAGTTTATGTAAGGTAATAAAAAAGCTATTTTGTTACAGATTCCAAATTCAATTGGGGCAATACTAGCTTTGGCCCAGTTATCATTATTTGCAATTTTTCCTAATACTCCCCAATCATCATTACTCTATAAAAATGTCATAGCTTAGTATATTTTACAATTTTATTTATTAAAGTTAATTAATGAGATTTTTTATAGAGAAGAGAAAAAGTATATGTATGTTTTGTATAAGACTAATAGCTTAATAAAGAGTGTGTCATTCAGATATTTGGAATCTCAATTCTTCTTACATGGTGGTGTCTCTGGTATAAATAACATCATACAGAAAGTGTTTCAGCGTTAAGTTAAGATTGTGAAAGAGATTTTATATTAAATATAAAAATAAAAAAAAGTATTTATTGTTTAACTGCTACAGTAGAGTTAGTAAATTACAGTATGAAACATACTCATTCTTATATTTAAGTATTTTCAGTCTCATATATAATTGCACTAATGAACACATATCGTTTTTGGACTCAGTGTTATGTATATATGTAGATATTTACATAAATACAATTTCTGTGCATTTTCTAATACAAGAAAATAACATAAGCGATTAAAAATACTGTTGCAATTAAAAACACAGTTCCTTTTTTTATTTTATTAAATATAGGTTATGTTTGGAGTGAAATGTTTTCTTTAAGTTATTAAATTATTTTAGTATTGAATATTAGAGAAAGTAAATAAAAATTACAAGTATTTTTTACGTTTTTTTATTACAATGCTTGACTTCTTTGCAAACACAATAAGACCTGTCGTTTGGGTTTTTGACACAGTTACCACGTGTATTATATGCCGATATGGTTTCCGTCGGCTGTAAAATTTCCCACTGATCCTCATTTCTCAATACATTAGCTTCAAAAGCTACATTACCTGGTATCATTAAAAATGCTACGACGTAAAATACTTTTGTTTCATCTACGTAAAAGTGATGTCTCAAAACTCTTTTTAAGGCCAGAGTCTCGCATTCCATACATTGTGTTGTTTCTATTGTTCGAGTTTTGTTTTGTACATACGACACTGCTAATTGTATGCTCTGTTTTGCATGCGCCTCATTTCCATTTACCTCAGTCATTTTGTGACAGCTGCACCATTTGTCACCAACCCCTGCTTCTGCGCACGTTCTGTTCGGTGTTTTTTCATAAAA
>DWHU01000661.1:0-16740 GCA_018247975.1 Parides photinus | reverse complement strand
CACTCGTTCTCCTAAAAAGAAGATTAAGAGCAACACCGGACTTGAGGGGGCAGAGCACGGAAGGTGTTAGCCTAAGCCTCTTTCTAGTAGCTAAGCTCGAGGGCTCCCTCGGGAACCTCGGCTCGGGCTGCTACTTTGGTTTAACAACCGGACGGGTGAATATAGCTAAGCTATAATGAAGCTATTTGTAGTCCAGCAGCATATCGATCAGTCACACGACCATTTTGATTATTAATACAAACATAGTCTTTCAGCACTACAATTACAATAACAATATTATAAAACAATTTATACAAACAGTGACCTAAAAGATAGTTCTTAATCGAGCCGATCGGTTTTAGTTTTGTGGTTTTATGATAGATGGCAGCACTAACCAGTGCACATATATACGATATAATATGATGGTATTAAATAAACGTAAAGGTACATTAAATAATCATTTAAAGGACCAGTGCTTCAAGTATTACTAGTAGCTATTTACCCTAAATATTTGAACCTCGTCGTTATCCCTCGTTTTACCATTCAGAAAACTACTATTCAGAAAAGGTAGCGTACAAGATTACATATCGTCCGTTAACTTATTTCTAATTCCACGAAAAAATTGATTTCTGATTTTATCGCCTAAATCCGTGATAGCTTTGTAATCTTTTCATATTTCTTTATAATTCTGTGATTCATTCGGTAGCTGATACATTTCCCTAATGTTATGCCTTTTTACAGTATTACTATGTTTCGTTTAATCAAGGAGTTCATTATGGTGGATTTTATGACATGTAAAGGTAACCTAAGCTTTTTCATTGGTCCTACATAGAGGAATGTGAAGAGCGGAGCTGGCTGTGGACCGAAGACAACGTGCGTGTGAAGTTCCCTGAAACTCAAACTTGCGTTTTAAATATTCAGGGGTAAACGGATCGAATAGAATTGAAAATAGAGTGCAAAGTGTCTTAAAAGATCTACGATGAGAAAGAGGTAACCAATTAAGTTGAGAACGGAAAAAAGCAATATGATCAAAGTTACGTAAACTGAAAATGAAACGTATACAGTTATTGAAAAGTCGATCCAGTTTACTTTGAAGTTCTAGAGTAGCGTCCGTGAAGCAAATGTTGGCATAATCGAACAGAGGAATAATCAGGGTCTGTATTAGTAATCTCTTTGTGCTTATAGGAAAAAAAAATTGAAACGATAAAGGCAACGTAAACTGTTGGAGACTTTTTTAGATAACTCTGCGAAATGAAGCCGCCAGCTGAGTGTGCAATCGATTAACAATCCTAGGTTTTTTACTGTTTTTGAAAAAGGGATAATAGTTTTGTTATACATGATAGCTGGTAATGAGTCAATGTCGAAATGTGCCACCCATCGAGAGCTGCCGATAATGATGGCTTGGCACTTCGACGGGTTTACCTTAATGCCAAATCTGGTGCTCCAGTTATCAATTCGATATAGATCATCGTTAATCTGTTTAATAGTGTCATGAATGTTGGTATAATTTCCTTGCGCGTATATTTGCAGGTCATCCGCATATAGATGGTATGAACTAAGGATGTGTGATGTGATAGAATTGATGAATAGAGAGAATAAAATGGTTATTGGTATAGAATAGAAAGGTTTTTATTAAATTAGGAATAGATAAGTTTTTATTAAATTGTTTATTAAATTGTTGGGAATCACTGATCTAATGGTATACGATGCGCGTTCCCAAAACAATGTGGCACTAGTCAAGATGGTAAATACAGCACCACACTGCGCTCGTTGCTTTGAAACACGAGATTTTTTTTTTTGTCTTGCCCATTTTCACAATGTTTTGTTGAGGTTAGCGCAATGTCTCAGTCCTCATCGGTGCTAAACAATAATATTATTATTTTAGTTTATTTTTGATGTTGTGTTCCTTAATTTCGTTTTGTATGGTTATTGGTACAGAATTAAGATACTTTGGTATCACAAAGTCACACGTCCTTTTGCCATAGAAATTATTCGTTTTTCTAACTATGTATTAATAAGAAAAAAGAATTACTCAGTCTTACATTTTGCATTGTACGTGAGTTTCGGTTTGTTTAGAGTTACATCATTAAAACACTTGTTCGACAACAATTGCTTGTCTTTAATTGACACTAGCGGTATATTACAGAACTTGAATAGCTGGGAATATTCTACCCTAAGTTTTTATTGAACGATACATTTCTAGTTTGTAAATTAACAATTTTATCAAGACATGTCCGAAATGTTTGACCGTAACTACTTCACTCATAATACACTATTGAATCTATTAGAGCATGATAGAGGGTTAATCTTATTTTAAACGGAATTGTATTTCTGATTAAGTAAAACCTGGCCTCGATACTTCGGTAATTTTTCCGTAAGTGAAAAAGTATCTACTGTACCCAAAGAACATCAGGTGATTGACCAAATCCTACTCCGACAAACGGACAGACTTCACATACGAGATAATATTATAAACACATCAATAGCCGGGTGTTCAAAAATTAACTACTTTTCCTTTTTTTATATTAAACGATTGAAAAGTTATTATGTATAGTTTATAAAGTGTTCACATTAGAATATTACAAAATTACGTCGAAAATTGTAAATCCGAATATTAGACACTAAAAATGGATGTATAATGTAAACAAACCTGACTGCTGTAAGATAATGCATAATTGTAAAACTATTGTTCATTTTCTTTTTGTCTTATAATATGACGTCAATAAATGTTTTCGCAAATAACTGTATGAGATATTTGCCAAGAGCACTTGATTTTTACAGAGAATTAAAACTGTGGAGCAAGAATGCTGTGTAAGAACTTTATTTAATGATCAACAATACAATATAAGAGTTATTCTGGATCCATTGTAACGGGAGACACGAGTGTTCACACCGGGGAAGCGTGCCTGACCGCAACCCTGTTCCCAGGAGCAAACACCGACGATAATGTTGTTGTGGATGAGGGGACCGCCGGAATCGTTCTGGCACTGGTCGCGACCACCCACATCCAGCCAGCCCGAGCACAGCATATTGTTGGTAACTGTGCGACTTATGGCGCTATAACGGGTTCTGCACGTATTCTGATTTATAGTCTAAATCTGAACGTGTCGTAGGGTTACAGAGAGACTTCCACCTTGCTATAATGAAAAATGAAATATCGGGGTTTTTTACAGTTTCTTGCTGTCTATAAATGCTCTGGTAAACGATTTTGCGAAAACTTAGAGAAGCTATGATAATCTTTTAAGACGTTCATACGCGCTGTCTTTGAAAAAGCGGGTTCAATGATTACTGAAATTGAGCTTATGGTAAAAGAAATATTGTGATGAAACCAAACATGTTCACCAATAACTGCTTTCGTGGATGTTGTTTATTGACAAAGCTAGCGAGGCTATACTCTGCAGTCATTGTCATCCGGCCATCGGAAAACCAGTTCAGTTAACCATTATATCATAGAATCTTTATTGAAAATATTTCCAAATAATCTTCCCAATTAAGAAGTGTACAAATTGTCTTACTGGTAAGCGTGTGAACAATAACAGATTTAATATTATAAATTTATCTTTACTGCAGCATACGTACATTAGTAGTACTTACCGAAGTAACGCCCCATCCGATGGCCCAAACTTGTTGATTGTCAGCTAAGTTATAATTGGAACTGGCAAATAATCCAGGTCGGATATATATAGTATAAGAGAAGGTGGAAATAATCCGGATTATAGCGATACCATTGTGATAGGTGTTGCGGTTGTAGTGGGCATGGTTGATGATACGACTGGAATTGAAGACGGAACCGCCGCTTTTCGCGTTGGTAGAACCCACACGAACGCGCTATCGTTGAGGAGCTCCAGCGTCGGCGCTAATAACAAAAGAAACTCCATTTAACATTCCAGACGAGAACCAAAACCTCTTCAAAGCGATGTTGGTGTTTATATTATATTTACACTAAACAATGAGCAGCAGTAAGAACAGATCTAGTGTTGAGCCACCGCATCTTTGTCGGTGTTTGAACCCAATGGAGACCATAGAAGAGAAGCATCGAACGGTTAATTTCCAATAGACGTCGTAGAGCCACCATCAATCATTTGTGGATTTGCACAGCCAGCTGTGAAAGTTAAATATTTAATTATGATATATTGATTAGACAAGCATATTTTTTTTACAAATAGATGTAACGAGACCCATAAAAATTTTTTTTCATTAAAAATTTTGACATCGACGGTCCAGATACTTCTTTCTTTTTATAAAGTGGAACTTTTTATGAATAAATAACCGTGCTAACAACTACATAATATCAAAAAAACTTTAACAAGTAATAAAATTTACCAAATTACTATAACATTGAAGACTTATTATGTAATACGTTACCTGCAACAGCAGCTACACCCAGGACTAACAGCAGAAGGTACAAATGCATTATAAAACTTTACGCGCAATTTGCAACGGTTTTTATTCAAAACCATTATGTACGTCACGGACATGATAGCGTTGTGATCGCTAATGAAAATTGTTTTTGTTTACCGATTTGTTATAACTATGTCAAATTTGATAACTATCTAAGATTAAGGGACTTTTTTATTCATTATATATATCAACAATATCCTGCCCATTGCCCAATTAATGGGATAATTAATACTATCCATTGTTAGTATTGTACGTGTTTATAAATCGGTACGAATGGATGCCTGCACATTCAGCAGTAAGGCATTCTAATCAAACTCTGGGCTCGCGGTTCCGGATACCGGTCAGCTAGTAAAAATATATACGTAAATTCGAAATACCTGTATATAACTTTAAACATTTATAATTATTTGTGATCGTACTCTTCAGGACCACGCTATTTGTTGTGTTTATAGTTATAATTAGTTCTATAGTTACATAAAAAGATAAATATTCGTTAAGAGTCTTTAGAGTAGGGTATTTTCTTATTTATTTTTATAATACCTTTGCCCTTTTAAAGAGCTCCAGAACTTGCTATTGGTTTACAATGGTTATTATTTCATAAAACCTCCATACAAGTATTTGAAATCGCCTCCTCATATTTATAAAATGAGAGGTGGACATAAAACAGCTTCATCCCGCTGTATGCGATGATTGCAGAACCAAAAATAGGACACAAAATAGACATAAAGAGATTTCGGATTGAAAATATAGTTCTCGACGTCCCACCACCTTCGCTAGCCAGGTACACTAGCAAACGCAATATGCTGGTAAAGTATTAAAATTGGCGTCACCTACAACTACAAAGTCATCGACGGTCGCCTCCCATGAAGTACGCTCGGAGGCCCACATTTCAACTCACAGGATCCACATCCTTCAGAGATAATACTCCAACCGGCAACCACCACACATGAAGTAAATGAAACCAACGGTTGATCATAGACTCTTTGTCGTTTAATAAAATATTATGGGAACTTGTAGCATGCTAAATGATGCCTCGATATACTGATGTTTTCTGTATGTATTGTGTTTTGTCATAACCCGAAATCAATATTTTCAGGTATTCTTCAAAAGTAACTTTTAAACTTGAGGTTATAATTTATTTGAGTTCAGTATTGGAATAAAATTTATTACCCGTATCACTCGCTTCCGTCGACCACATTAGACAAAATTCTATCCGAAATACAAATTCTACAAACTAGACAATATGATAAATATATAAATAGGTGAGCATTCAAACAATGTAGTAATTATCATTTTATTCATATAAAATTATGTAAAGGTTGTTATGCAAAGTTTATAAAGTGTGCATAGTACATAATTACAAAATGGCACTGAAAATCATAAATTCGGATATCAAAGACTACGGATTATAATATTACTAGATCACAGCCCCTAAAGTAGTAAGAAAATGGGTAATACTAAAATTATTACTCATTTTCTGTAACTATTATGAAATGATGTTAATATATATTTTGGATTTTAAGTGTATAAAATACTTGCTGTAATCTATGTGATGTATGACGATTTATGTATGGAATTAGAATAGAAATAGCAATTATATGCAAGAAGTTTATTAAATGATTAACAATACATTTTAAGAGTTATTCTGGATCCATTGTGTGTAACGAGAAACGCGGGCGTTCACACCGGGGAAGCGTGCCTGGGCGCAACCCTGTCCCCAGGAACAAACACCAACAACAACGCCGTTGTGGATGAGAGGACCGCCGGAATCACCCTGGCACTGGTCGCGACCACCCACATCCAGCCAGCCCGAGCACAGCATGTTGTCAGTAACGGTGAGACGTACTTCTGCGTAACGGTTTCTGCACGTATTCTGATTTACGGTCCAAATCTGAACGTGGCGGAGTGCTTCAGATGGGCGTCCACCTTGCTGTAATTAATAAAAAAAAAACAATATTAATATGTCAATTGTCGATTAAATTTGTTTTCACTCTTTAAATGCTCTTCTTTATTACAAACTGTCCAAACTCTTGACAATATTTAGTTGCTTTCATACGTGCTGTATCTGCAAAGGCGGGATCAAAACATGCTGAAATTAAGCTTCTCGTAAAATAAATATTTTGAAGGAACCAAACATTTCCATGAACACTTGCTTTCGTGGACTTATGTCTACAAAGCTAGCGAGGACTACTCTCTGCAGTGATTGTCCGCCGCGTGAAATTTATTTTCACGTTTGTTCAGATAAGAAATTATTATTAATTACTGCGTTGCGTTATGAAGAACCAGGTCAGATAGCCATAATATTATAGAATCTAAATTATCACACAACAATAACACAAATAAGCCTTCTAATAAAAATTAAAAATAGTCTCACTGGTAATCAATAACACACTTAATATTACACTCTTTACACGATTTTTTTGGAGGGGAAATCTTAAAAAAAGATGACAGATTTACCCACTAAAACCCCTTAGGTGGTCGTCTCTGCGCTACATGAAGTGCCTCGGTAACTACGTCAGAAACAAATCCCGCGAACTTTAGCGCTTTGCTGTTAAGATTTTGTTGCACGACCCAGGGTGAACAATGTTCACGTTGTGCTATCCCTATTGCGCTATCAAGATGGTTCGAGACCGCGTCGATCCATCGTCCGCCCCAGAGTCATTGTCGGGAGTTTAGGGCCCCCTATCCTAAACACCCGCGACTCCTAAGGTCCTGTTTATGGTAGTATGTTATAGTCAATGCGCGCTTTCCGCGCCATAACTATCGCCTCCCCGAAGGATATCGTGTGATATCTTCGTACGATCCGTACGGCCCTCCTCCGCTGGACGCTGTAGTTCTTGGTTCTACAGCTACAGCGTTTATTGGCCAGTCTTTTTTTGCCCATACGGGCGTTCCGTACCAGACTAAACACCCTACGACTGGCGCACAGAGGCAGCCAACTTTCTCCCTGGGTCCTACCAACATAACTCTAATAATAGAGGAACTTCGGCAAGACATTATTAGAAAAAAAAAAACATAACTCTAATGCAAACGTAATTTTACGCATACATTAATAGTACTTACCGAAGTAGTGCCCCATCCGATGGCCCAAACTTGTTGATTGTCACCTAGGTTGTAATTGGCACCAGCAATCCTTCCAGCACGTACACGGTTATTAAAAGAGAATGTGGAAGAAACATGGATTAAAGATACATCATTGTCAAGGGTGTTGCGGTTGTAGTTGGGATGGTTGATGATACGTCCAGTGTTGTGGACAGTACCACCGCTGTTGGCGTTAGTGGAGCCGACACGGACACGCCAACGACTGTTAGCGTCTCCGCTGAGAACAAAACAAAATCATTTAAAATTTTAGACAATTACACAGACCTGTTCAAAGTGATATTTATGTTTATATTTACATTGTACAATGAGCAGCAGTAAGAACAGCTCTATTGTTAAGGATTGTGCCGCCGCATGCTTGTCTGTGGTTTGAACCCGATGAAGCAAACAAAAGTGAAGCACCGAATGGATAATTTTCGATTGTCGTCGTAGAGCCACCAACAATCCTTTGAGGATTAGTAGGGCCAGCTGTAAAAGTTAAATATTTAATTACATGTTATTGATTGGACACGTACAAGCATTTTCTTTGCAAAATTACCTCTTTTACGAGGATGCAAAAAAATAATACGAAGTCACCATTACAGCAACTTCTTCCTTTTTATGAAATGGAATGATTTTTATAAATAAATAACCGTACCAACAGCTATATGATATGAATAACTAGTTACTTTGACGAGTCATAAATTTTGCATAATTATCATAGTCCTAAAGTCCTGATATGTAGTAAGTTACCTGCAACACCAGCTACACCCAGAGCCAACAGCAGAAGATACAAATGCATTGTTAAACTTTATTTGCATGTCATTGTGCAGTGGTATTTATACAAAACCATAGTGGACGTCACGGGCATGATAGCGTTCTAATCAGATATAATAATGATTTATAACGACGATTAAATATGCTTTTATCACATTTGGTAATTAACAAAGATTATTGGCATGTTTAACTTTATACATATTTAATTTGTTTCATTTAGTTAATTTATTTATTTAATGAGACAGGGCTAAATATGATTATTGACCGCCAACCTCCGCTAGTCGTAGAGGCACCATGAGAAGAAGATTTAGTATGAGCTCATGATGGCTCAATTTGAAAATGTGCTCGAGGTGCACACTTGAATTCTTCAAACATTTGGCTCGACAAAATCCAGGCAGTTTAGAAAAACTAATATTGTGCGGTCAAATGGAGGGAAAGTGAATCATAGGCAGAGTACCCATCCGAAGATTCGATGCGATTGGAAGGGTTACAAAATTACAGGGTTCCACATTGAGAAGGCTCAAAACAGGACAGCGTGGAGAGTATTACAAGATGGATTATGATGATCACGACTTCTAATCATGAGGTAGCGACAATGAAGAAGTTGTTGTCATTCTTGAATTTAGGGATATTAATCCTAAAATTAAAATATATTATTGACATGAATTAATTATTTTATCGTTTCGACCGATTTTCAAGCTAGATGCCCCATCGTCTTAGCCATCACGGAATATCTCTAAGTTTTTAATCACTATTTATATTCTTAACTACGTAAGACGTATACAACACGCTAACAAAAAAATTTTAATTAAAAAAACTTTTTTTTTTATTTCATTGGCTACGATAAAAATCCTTAGTAGTGTAATAGGTGTACCAACAGACACTAACTCAAAAATCATGGTGTCGCCATCTTTTATATATATAGTCAATGCAAGTAATTCGTTATTTTGCAAAACATAAATTTATATCGAAAATATTCTTTAACTTAGAAAACAGTTCGGGAATAATAAAAACAATCATTATAATATTAAAACAGTGATTTATCGCAAAATCTTTAAGTCAATGTAATTACTATTTTTGGAACTCATTATCTTTTTCACAATATCTAACATTTTATCGCAAAATCTTTAAGTCAATGTAATTACTATTTTTGGAACTCATCATCTTTTTCATAATATCTAACACTAAGGTTCCACATAATATCAGCGCTGCAGCATCAGACTTGCTGTGGTGAATGCTGAGTGGAGACTAACATAACACCAAAAACAGTTTTATTTTTTTACTAAATTTGTGATATTGAATAAAATTTTTCTTCCTTTCCTTCTTTCAATTTTGACTCTTACATAAAAAAAAAATTCGTAACTATGATAATAAATACTAACCATTCTTAGTATTGTTCATATTTGTTTGTCTTGCACATAACCTTGCTTTTCGTTGTATTTATAGTAATAACTGTTATTTTTTTTAATAGAGAAGAATAAATTTTCACTAATATAGTTTGTACTCTTTCTAATGGTTTACAACCGGGGCCCTGCTGCTCAAAAATAGGTAGGTGTCCTTTGCCGGCGAGATCGATTTGTTTTCTGCTATTTACGAAGTCCTCTTATTCGGGCCTGCCTGATGGTCGTCGCCTCGTCCGGTTACTCGAGAGCGTTTCCTGGTCTTCAACCGACGCGTGTGAAAGCACCTGATGGGGTTGGTCAGTAGGATGCTTTTACTACCAATTATCATCAACTTTTGGTAATCCTTATTATAAATTGGTCCATTGCAGTGTTCGAGTTGATGTTGAAATCTTACACCTGTGCCAGTGTATACATAGTATGTTCAATACGTATAGCGAATTTTGTGTATTTTCAAAAATTATTTATTTATTCGTGAATATCTATTTTGTCCCTTTCAAAGTAATCCCCCAGGGATATTATACACGTGTGCCAACGTTTTGCTAATCTTCGAAGCACTTCGAAAAATAATTCTTTTATAATTTGTTTAGCTCCTCCTTCAATGCCGTGCTTTTTTCGGTCTTGGTTCGTGCGGCAGCTTCCATTGAGATAATTGAGCTTTGGTTTCCACGTCATAACCATAAACCCACGATTCGTCACCAGTTATGACCCTTTGGAGCTAATTCGGGTCGTCGCAGACAGATTCCAACATCTCATTAGCAATGTTCATGCGATGCTGTTTTTGATCGAAATTGAGCAATTTTGGTACGAAATTTACGGCGACCCGTCTCATACCCAAATTATCGATTAAAATTGAATGGCACGAGCCAATCGATATGCCTAAGTCCTCGGCAATTTCTCTAACGATGATTCGACGATTGGCCAATACCATTTTCTTCACTTCATAAATTTTTTCGTCTGTTATTGATGTGCTCGGGTGTCTGGCACGCTCTTCATCGTTCACATCTTCTCGGCCTTCTGAAAACATTTTGTACCACCGATAAACGTTGCTTTTGTCCAAAGTAGCTTCTCCGTATGCCACAGTCAACATTCGGAATTCATCCGCGCCCTTAATGTCGTTTTTCACACAAAATTTGATACAGGTTCTTTGTTCCATTTTTTTTAATAGGTAAAAATTGAAGACGAACCAAAACACGTGCAAGCAAAGAAGCTGTCAACAATTATCTGAACATTGTACTCAGTGAAACTTGTCAGCATAAGTGAGAAACATATGTACCAACATAACGCCACATAAAAATCGAAATTCGAATATACGTAAACCGCGAAAAATCAAAATTCGCGGTACGTTTTGAACACACCTCGTATATGCATATACGTGTGATCAAAGGAGAACCGGAGTCTTGACGACCATGCCTCCACCCCATGGTGGAGGGTACATGAATACTTAACTTCATGTGATACTGAGATGAAATGTTATCCCATTGTAGATTAAAAAGGTTTAATTTCAACGAGTGTTTTTTCGTTAAATTTCCTTGTTACCCATGCTCCTATATTGTAAACTGTTCGCGTTCCGTATTGCCAGAACTTGGGCAGCAGTGACGTAAGCTCACTTGCTGGACTAATGGACGTCAAGCGCGGCTAGCGCCCTCTGGCGGAGAGAGAGTAGTGTCGCGACAACGTAACCAACGAGGAGTGACGCGCGCTCCCGTGGTTATCATTAAAATTTAGATAAAGTTTATAAAAAGAGACAAGTAATCTCATAGAAATAATACACCATGTGCATATTAAATCAAGTGAGAAGTTTACCTGAAGAAATGAAAATCCGTCAACATTCGGAGAAATCCCGCCAGACTAAGACTCAAAAGGACGTTACTGAGTAAGGTAAGTGGGTTTATTGTTACTGTTCCCGGTTGTTGGAGTATCGAAGTTTCAGGACAAATTATATGCGGAGACGTTCTCTCATCCACGCCATAGAAAACCACGTCCATACAGTCCACAGGTGTTTGTAACACCAACCCTTGCTCCTATAATTACATGACAGAACTTGAATAGCTGGATATTCTTCTCCAAATTTTTTCTGATATTAACGGGAACGATACATTCCAAGATTCTAGTTTGTTAATTATGAATTTTATCAAGATATGTCCGAAATGTTCGAATATAACTACTTAACCCATATGACACTATTTACTCTACTAGAGCATGATAGTGGATTACACATATTTTAAACAGAATTGTTTTTCTGATTAAGTAAAATCTAGACTCGTTACTTCGATAATTTTTTCGTAGGTGAAAAAGTATCTACTGTACCCACAGAACATCAGGTGATTGACCAAATCCTACTCCGACAAACGGACAGACTTCACATACGATATAATATTATAAACACATCAATAGCTGGGTGTTCAAAAATTTACTACTTTTCCTTTTTTTATGTAAAACGATTGAAAGGTTATGTACAGTTTACAAAGTGTTCATATTAGATTACACAATATTACATTGAAAATTGTAAATCCGAATATTAGACACTAAAAATGGATGTGTAAAGTAAACACACCTGGTCGCTTTAAGATAATGCATAATTCTAAAACTATTGGTCATTTTCTTTTTGTCGTCATATGACGCCAATAAATGTTTTCGCAAATAACTGTATGAGACATTTGCCAAGAGCACTTGATTTTTAAACAGAAATAAAACTGTGGAGCAAGAATGCTGTGTAAAAACTTTATTTAATGATCAACAATACAATTTAAGAGTTATTCTGGATCCATTGTGTGTAACGGGAGACACGAGCGTTCACACCGGGGAAGCGTGCTCGAGCGCAACCCTCTCCGAAGGAGCAAACACCGACAACAACATTGTTGTGGATGAGGGGACCGCCGGAGTCACCCTGGCACTGGTCGCGACCACCAACATCCAGCCAGCCGGCGCACAGCATGTTGGCAGTAATGGTGCGACGTCTTTCTGCGTAACGGTCTCTGCACGTGTTTTGATTTACGGTCCAAATCTGAACGTGGCGGAGTGTTTCAGATGGGCGTCCATTTTCCTGTAATCAATAAAAAAAATCAATATTTATATGTCAATTGTCGATTAAATTTGTTTTCTCTCCTTAAATGCTCTTATTTATTAATAACTGTCAAATTTTTGACAATATTTACTTGCTTTCATACGTGCTGTATCTGCAAAGGCGGATTGTGAACATTCTGACATTGAGCTTCTGGTAAAATAAATATTTTGAAGGAACCAAACATTTCGATGGACGTTTGCTTTCGTGGACTTATATCTACAAAGCTAGCGAGGACTACACCCTGCAGTGATTGCCAGCCGAATCATTTTGTTTTCACGTTTGTTCAGATAAGAAATTATTAATAATTACGGCGCTGCATTATGAAGAACCAGGTCAGTTAACCATAATATTATAGAATCTTAATTTTTATTACAACCCTCTGAATGTTCCCACTGTTGGGACACGGGGCCTTCTCTCCTAATGGAGAGACTTTAGGGCATAATCCACCACGCTGGCCAAGTGCAGGTTGGTGGATAAAGCCAGTGATATTTAATTTCTCAAAGCGCACATAACTTAGAAAAGTCATCGGTGCGCGCCGGATTCGACCCCGCGACCTCCGAATCGGCGGCCGAGGTCCCAAACCACTAGGCTATCACGGCTTCGAATCTTAATTATTACACAAATAATCCTAATAAAAATTTTAAATTGTCTCAATGATAATCAATAACACACTTAATATTACACACTATACACCATTTTTTTTGTAGAGTAAATCTTTAAAAAAGATACCCTGTCTTCTGGGAGTAAGCCAAAGTTATGTGAAGATTTTTACCCACTGAAACCCCCTCGGCGATCGTCTGTGCGCTACATGAGGGGCCCCGGTAACTACGCCAGGAACAAATCGCGCGGTCCATTGCGCTATGCTGTTAAGATAGCCCGCCCCGGGATGAACGCTGTTCACGCCGCCCTTGAACCCCATTGAGTCGTTGTCGGGAATTTAGGGCCCCTCACTCCAAACACCCGCGACTCCTAAGGTTTCGTTTATAGTAGTAGTTGTAGTATGGTATAGTTAATGCGCGATTTCCGCGCCATAACTATCGCCGCCTCGAAGGATATCGTACGATATCTTCGTACGATCCGTACGGCCCTCCTCCGCTGGACGCTGTAGTTCTTGGTTCTACAGCGTTTATTGGCCAGTCTTTTTGCCCGTACCAGACTAAGGACGACTGGCGCATAGAGGCAGCCAACTTTCTCGCAGGGTCCTACCAACATAACTTTACTTTAACACATACATTAATAGTACTTACCGCAGTAACGCCCCATCCGATGGCCCGAACTTGTTGATTGTCAGCTAAGTTATAATTGGAACCAGCAATCCTTCCAGCACGAACACGGTTATTGAAAGAGAATGTGGAAGAAACTTGGATTATAGCGATATCATTGTCAAGGGTGTTGCGGTTGTAGTTGGAATGGTTGATGATACGTCCAGTGTTGTGGACAGTACCACCGCTGTTGGCGCTAGTGGAACCAACACGGACACGCCAACGACTGGTAGCGTCTCCGCTGAGAACAAAACAAAATCATTAAAATTTAAGACAATTACACAGACCTGTTCGAAGTGATGTTTATGTTTATATTTACATTGTACAATGAGCAGCAGTAAGAACAGCTCTATTGTTAAGGATTGTGCCGCCGCATGTTTGTCTGTGATTTGAACCCGATGAAGCAAACAAAAGTGAAGCACCGAATGGGTAAGTTTCGATTGTCGTCGTAGAGCCACCAACAATCCTTTGAGGATTAGTAGGGCCAGCTGTAAAAGTTAAATATTTAATTACATGTTATTGATGGGACAAGCACAAGTATTTTTTTTTCAAAATTACCCCTTTTATGAGGATGCAAAAAAATACGAAGTCACCATTACAGCAACTTCTTCCGTTTTTTTAAATGGAATGATTTTTATAAATAAATAACCGTACCAACAGCTATATGATATGAATAACTAGTTACTTTGACGAGACGTAAATTTTGCATAATTATTATAGTCCTAAAGTCCTGTTTTGTAGTAAGTTACCTGCAACACCAGCTATACCCAGGGCCAACAGCAGAAGGTACAAACGCATTGTTAAACTTTATTTGCTTGTCAGTTTGCAGTGGTTTATATACAAAACCATAGTGGACGTCACGGACATGACAGCGTTATAATCAGTTATAAAAATGATTTATGACTATAATTAATTATGTTTTTATCATATGTGGATATTTGATATTTATTTGCGAGGATTTGTTAGTTCTGTTTTGCACGTTTGGCACATAAATTTTTCTTACTAAGGTTCCACATAATATCAGCGCTGCAGCATCAGACTTGCTGTAGTGAATGCTGAGTGGAGACCTGTTCAACATCATAACATAACACCAAAAACAGTTTTATTTTTTTACTAAATTTGTGATGTTGACTAAAATTTTTCTTCCTTCCTTTCTTTAAATTTTGTCGCTTACATAAAAAAAAATTTCGTGACTATAATAATTAATACTAGACATTCTTAGTATTGTTCATATTTGTTTGTAGGACTTTATGGATCTATAACCATTTGTGGCCGTCTTACATATAACCTTGCTCTTCATCGTATTTATAGTAATAATTGTTTTTTTTTAATACAGAAGATTCACTAATACAGTTTGTGCTCTTTCTAATGGTTTACAACCGGGGCTCTGCTGCTCAAAAATATGTAGGTTTACTTTACCAGCGAGATCGATTTGTTTTCTGCTAATTACGAAGTCCTCTAATCCGGGCCTGTCTGATGGTCGTCGCCTTGTCCGGTTACTCGAGAGCGTTTCCCGGTCTTCGAACGACGCGTGTGAAAGCTCCTCCTGGATGGGTTGGTCAGAAGGCTGCTTTTACTACCAATTATCATCAACTTTTGGTAGTCCTTATTATAAATTGGGCTATTGCAGTGTTCCAGGTCGATGTTGAAATCTTGCACCTGTGCCAATGTATATATGCATGTGATCAAAAGAGAACCAGAGTCTTGTAGAACACTCCTCCACCCCATGGTGGAGGGTACATGAATACTTAACTTCATGTGATACTGAGATCAAACGTTAACCCATTGTAGATCAAAAAGTTTTAATTTCACCCAGTGTTTTTTCGTTAAATTTCCTTGTAACCCATACCCCTGTACTGTAACCGAACTATCAAATGGTACACAGCATAAAGTCCATTATCGTAAACACTGTTTCTGTACATCTCGTTTTTAAAACTAAGTAGTTTTAAAAACGAGATGTACAAATCGTTTTTTTTTTCAAATCGATAAAGAAAATAATATGTCTCTAACCATCCCACATTTTTTTTATAATTTGGGTACATACCTACATATTTGATTTTTAATCAATCACGAAATGTCAAGTAATTCTCATAATCTTCTGATAATAATTAGATTGATTTACGTGACATTTTTTTATCATAATTATATCTTTGCATAAATAATAAAACAGATACAAAAATTGTTTATTAGTCAAGTTAACATCAAGAATGTTGCAGCCGCATATTGATTGTTGGCATTTTCACATATACGTACAAAATTAAATATCTGCATTTAAAGTTTCTCATCCAAAGTGATTCCTAAATATTTTGTCTCTCTCACCCAGGGTACTGGTAGTCCATGGGTATAATAGGTTTGGGTGGAGTACGGCAAGGATATCTCGAATTTGCATGCGATGATATATAAAAAATCGTTCTCACGCTGTAGTCATTAACGGTTTTTCTTCCACATGGAATAGCGCTCCATCTGGTGTCCCCCAAGGATCTTTATTAGGCCCTTTGTTGTTCAATATTTTTATTAATGACGTGGCTCAGTGTTTTATTTATTCCGAATTTTTACTTTATGCAGACGATATGAAAATATTTAAAAAAATCAATAATCTTGTTGACACTCATCTATTACAAAGTGACCTAGATAGATATGACCGTTACTGTGAGATAAATAAACTTGACCTAAATGTTGGTAAATGCTATGCCATTACATTCACCAGAAAGAATAGTATTATTCAACATAGATACTCTTTGAAAGGAAAGGAGCTTCAACGGGTAAAAGATATTCG
>DWHU01000660.1:0-16748 GCA_018247975.1 Parides photinus | reverse complement strand
TGCCAAAACCCTAGCAGTGTGTTTAGCACAGATGGAGACTGACACACTGCCCCAACCCCAAGAAATTAATTGGGAAAATGGGAAAGGCAAAGAACAAGCAGTAACAGAAACACCGTTTTAATACTTATAATCACCAAATTGGCATTTGCTTTACCTCTTCATAATGAGAACAACGAAGAAGCACGTGTGCGGGTGTGAATCCTCACCTTAGTTGTTCACTCTTGACAGAGTGGTCGTGGTTGACAATGATGTTGGCCAATGAATATGCATCTTTGTCAACCACGACCACTCTGTGAATATAAGCGTTAACTTTTTTTGTGTATATCGAGGTAACGAGCATGATATTAATATGATGGCAAGTGTTACGCCTGCTCATAACAAAGTAGTTGCAAGTTATACTAATAAACACTACACAGGTTGAGCTCGTAAGACATGACATAGCAACTAATAAAGTTTTAGTTTATAAAAATATTTCTAGATTATTGCGTTTTACTATCAGAGAACGTATTTTCGCTTATCACACAGATTTACTATCGAGTTTTGGTCTATATTTAAATACAAAATATATTTTATACATACATCGCTGGAACTATAATGTTATTTGAACGTAGTTTACTTTTGACCCAGCCATGACTTAACCACAAACAAGTTAAGAAGCATTACTCAGCAAACGGCAATGGAATTTTTTTCGAAAATAATTCATAATAAATTCCTACGTTTAATTAATTCAAAAATATATTTAGATTCTCTTTGATATTTGTATGATGTCACAAAACGTCAAAACACGACAAACAAGTCAAACGCGGACGTACGGACGGACGAGGAGAGGAATGGCCACAACAAGGGTCTTTTCTCTAAAAAAAATCCTAATATTACAACGTAAAGTTACAGTACTCGACAGACACCAATGTAACACAGACCCATACGCGTTAAACCCAAAACATCAGCTCTTGTTGCAAAGGAGATTAAAAGCGAAGACATACTTTTATCGGCAGCCGTGAGTTCATATATGGTGACCAGCGCGTCCGCAGCGAACACGACAAGCTGATCGTCGAGGGCGTCGAGCGCGAATACTTGCGCCTGCGCACGCACGATTTTTGCAAACCGATTGTCCAGCTTCGAGTCACGTGGGTAGAAACGGATCTCATCGTGCCCGTCCAGGATGCTGTAGCACCCTGATAAATTCATTAGTTCCAAATTAAAAAAATCTTTGGTATAATTATACTGGGAGTTAACTAAGCTTTTTAATTACTTTTAGAGTAGCATGAGATATAAAAATTTAGAAGAATAATCATAGTTAAACAGATTTTTTTAATTCATCATCAAAAATATAGAGTTTTCAACAGAGAATTTAGTAAAAAAAATTAAGAATAAATTTCAGTTGGTTTTAAATTCACGTTATTTAGTAAAGCTAAGATTAAACTGATTAATAAAAGAGTGAAAAACGACCCATTGTGTTCATTATCCTCACCTATTACAATGTAGTCCCGCCACCAGAGCATTCCGCCGGTGACAACGAAGTCCTTCTCTTGCGCCTCGTTACCAAATAGTTTCCAACGGCGCGACGCACAATTGTAGTGCGCGAGCCCCGCGCGCCCCGCCACACACACATTCACACCCGCCTCATCTATCGCGCTGTACTGTGGAATTAAATCCATGTGCACACATATATGGTACGGTGTGTATTACTATCTCAATTGATAAAAAAAACAAATTTTAGCATCTCTTATGACTGGGTTAATTCCTACGGTGCTATATTTTATTCCCTTTTTACCCCTTTAAACCCCAAATTTTAATTTTTTTTTTTGGATATTGATATGCACCTGTTCTCCTAAAAATAAGATAAAGAGTAACACCAGACTTAAGGGTGCAAAGCCCGGAAGGTGCTAGCCTAATTTCTTACTTGTAGCTAAGCTCGAGGGCTCCCATGGGGACCTCGGCTCGGGCTGCTACTTTTGTTCACAACCGGACGGGAACTAAACCCTTATATGCCGTTATGTGGCAATGAATCCGCAGTATGTGACCACATTAAATAAAAATGGTATTAATTTTTTTTAATCCATTATAACTTATTGTCAATAGTTAAAAAATAACTCTTACCCTAAGGGGCCAGTTAGTAGCAATATATGTCGCAGGCAGTGGTAGAACTATCCACTGCTTCCGGCATTCATTATCGTCAACAAATTCCTTGTACTTGACTTTGTTGTCATACACTGGAACAGTTTCAGACAATCCGTTCTCGTGATAATCCGACGAATCGATCATTGATATCTTGGTCTTTCTGGTGAGATTATCCTCCAAATTGACATAGAGCTTATCATCTGCTTGTAAATAAAGGTGTCTTTGATTGCTCTGCAATAAAATTTAATATTTACCATATATCTCTAAATCATTAAGATTATCTTTATTATAACAACTTTCGAGGACACAATACATAATCCCAAAGTTGAACAATGGTTTTAAATCTTTCCTCCAAGGCTATTGGCTAACAAATCTTTTCCCATTTGTGAAAGAAGACAAGTAATCCCCACAGTGGGCAAATTAAAGCGATTACTTGTTTTTTTCATGCATCAAAAACGTCTGCAGAGTTACCAATAAATATTTAACAGAAGTATACTTACCATGCATGGATTTACGCTTAGTGGACTTTTAATAAAATCCATTTGTATTAAATTAGTATTTCCATCACTTTCAATTTTTACCATCCATAGCTGGTAACCTTCTGTGGCCCATTCCTGAGAATAAATCAAATGTAGAGTTTTTGATCAATTATACCTCCAAGTTATATTATTCATTGTTATCTTATAGCTTGACTAAACAATTAGTCACAAGGTGATAACCTTCAAACAAATCTGCAAACATTTGAAATTTACTTAATTTTTAATCCATTCAAAGTGAGAGGAGCGAATATGGTTGACCTTCTCTTCTAAAAACACAATCATTTCCTTTACCACACTGGTAACTTTAATGTTGTTGTAAAATGTGGCGTTGTGGAAGCATTGTGATACCCAAATGATGTCATTACCGTTTGATAACTTCAGAGCTGCTAAAATTAGTACATATCAACTAAATGTAATAATATGTTTGCTACTTTGCGCTATGTTATTACGGGTATATCACTTACCATGCTAGAGACTACTAATGGGTTGTGCTTGCCGAGGTCCTGACTAAGTCCATAGTCCCAAGCGAGAGAACACATGAGCAGCGCTCCGAACGTACTCCACACAGAGATGCCCCCGCGTTCCCAGCATACAGCCACAGCGCGCCCATCTGCCGTCCATCTAAAATATTATATAACAAAGAATCGTCTTAAATTTCATCTCTATACCAATTAGTCCTACGTTGCTAGTATCCGTTCTTAGTATAGGTAAGGTTTGCTATTTACAATAGAGTTTTAAATATACATTTTACATGACATGTAGATTTGCATTTTGTTTTATTTATTTTTAAAATTATCTTGGTGCCAACAAACATTAAATTTTTGTTCACAGTTCACATTTTATTTCCATCTACCTTAAACTTTTATAAGTAAACTGGTTGCAATGATATTTTGCTATTATAAGAAGATTTTTTTTTATTTCAGGTAATATTTTTAGTTTATTTTTGATGCTGTGTTGGTATAAAATTAAGAATCTTCAGTATCACAAAGTCACCGCATCCTTTCGCCACAATAATTATTCGTTATTACTCCTATTTCATTGAAATTCAAGAAAATAACCCAGTTTGTATGTGTAAAAAATCACCTTATGCACTTAACAGGTCCCGGGTCTCCAGGAAAGTCCTTGGAGCTCAGTAACATTGTGTGAGATAGTTCTAAACCTCCAGTAACTTCGTCTATCGTGTAAACATCCACCTGTGAACTGAAATAAATAACCATGATATGGAGATTTTTTTTAACATAAATCCATGTTTTTAGTATAAATGTAATGAAAAGAAAAAAAAATATTGTTATTCTTTATACATATCAATGCATCCAGAAACTCAATTAAAAACTCACTTTCTCCTCCCAATAGTTATTAGTCTAAATTTATGATTTACTCTGACACAAGTTGCATCATCAATGCCTGGTGCCCAAATTCCCTGTACTGCCTGAAAAAAAACGCAAAAATTTCCATATACACGAACTCATGACTACAAATCAATACCTTAACAAACACATGTACCAATATCATAACATACAATATTTATTTAATACCTAGCATAGTGGCCTTTTAGCTTACTATACGTCGAAACAACTAACTTTCAGCAAATTGTTTTAGTTATTTTTGTACTAGCTTTAAAAGTAATAACTACATTTTTTTACCATAAACTTGCATATAATGTTGGCAAGATCTTACCCGTAACTCATCATCCAATAAAATCTGGTTGAATAAAATTTATACATTTAATTGGTATGTAAACTTATAATTTTTACATGATTATTAATAAAAACTTAAGAATGTAAGTCTCAGAGCGAAAGAGTAGAAACATTTGTTATGAATGTTTTAGACAAATTTGTAGTTATTGGGAGCATGATCTATTTTGCTTTCTCCTTGAGAGATGAGATGAAAGCTAGACTTAGTTTTTTTGGAAGTCTAATGGCATTACTATCAATGTTATAATCGATGTCATGTGTTACTATCAATGTAAAAATACTTAAATATACAAAGTAAATGCACTGTATCAAAATCGGTTTAATCTGAAAACTGGGTGTAGTTGGTAAAAGTTGTCATGCAAAGCAAGAGAAAACTCATAAGCAGTCTTTATTTTGTCAAACGACATTGGTCTAGGTTGATAAGATGTAATTACACCATGTGGGTAGTCAACCAGCAGAAGTTTTATATAAGACCATTGAACAATTGTTTGACCTAACACAGAAATCAACATTTATCTGTATCCAATATAAGGAAAAGTTAATACAAATAAAATGTAAGTATTCTAGATCCATTTGTTTTTCTATTGTGCAGTGTTACTTTTTCATAATAATACCAATTATCTTTACTAGGTACTCAAACTACAATTGTAATATATAGTCATTACATTAAAAAGCATTACTTTAAAAGCTTACATTCGGATCAAATTTCAGATTAGGTGCAGTGAGGTATGCCGCCCGGCCATCGTTGAGGGTGATCCCAAAGCCACAAACTAATGGGGAGTATTCAATATCATTTACATGTGTGTTATCTTCAAGGATAGGTTCAGCTGCAAAGAAAAAATATATTTTGCACATCTTTGTATATTAGACAAATGACCGATAAAAATCACTATATAATAATAAAATGTGCCAATCCAAAAATAAATTTATACAAAATGGGAACATTTGTTCACTTATTGATAGACAAAATTTACTACGCAATCCCATAAGAAATACCTCGTACCCAAGAAAAATGGGTGCAATAAACTCAGCGTACTGTATGTATATGTGTATGCCTTTATTTTTGTAACTTGTATAAGTGCTTTACATCCTGAGTAACATTCTGCTCAAGAAACAACACTTTATTTTCATACATTATTATCATTCAGAAAATCATTTGCCTGCCCTTATCCCAATTACTTGGGGTCGGCGCAGAATGTCCTCTTCCTCCATTCATCTCTATCATATGCCAGGTCCACATTCACACCCTTCTCACACATACATACACACACTTTTTCACACAATCTATCCATCTTTTTTTCGGTCTTCCTCTCCCCTTATATCCTTATTATCATTCAAATAATCGTCGACGCAATAAAGCGCTTTGTTAATTAGAATATTTTGAAATCTGTTATGTGGCAAATTTAAGACAATTTACATGAGATGGCCGTACCAAGTCCTATAAAGTTTCCACATCGTGCTGGCTAAACCGAGGAGCAGCAAGTTTATTTCTATTTCTAGCCTTTCTAATGTGTATGTCACAGTATTTAGCATTTATATTAAAATTTTGGTGAATGTACAGAATATTACTACATGTATATATATATATGTATGTATAACCGACAGTATACCAGTGGCGTGCACAGGATTATGACACTGGGTATGCGGCAGAGTACTCGGTCACAAAAACTGTTTCTTTTATAGTTTTTTTGCATAGCCACTGCCACGCGACGGATCTCTAAGTCTGAAAGCATGCCAACAGAACAAGTCTAGGTTGCAAGATATCCGATGTGCGAACGTTTTATTAAAATATCTGTGGACGGCAAGTAAAGCACTGCCTTTCTGCCTACAAGGAGCGCACGCCCCTGCAGTATAAAGATCATATTTAAAACGTCTCGAAGAGAACCGCAACCACAGATCGACGAAACTGCTGTTCTCTGGAGTATAAACATGGTTTGAAGCTTCACAGCCTTAAAGTCCTATAGCAGAATGCCGTATGCCATTATATTGTGGAAAAAGCTAAAATAACGACCAAAGCAGTAGCAATAACAGTCAGTTGTTTGACTTCCCTGACTGCGTAAGCCATTCAGCGTAGCCCTCCCGCAAATGTAGACATACCAATCTAGGCCTTCCATTGCAGCCCCGAATGAATGTTATTCCTAAAAACACTATTGCATCTTTAAGAGTGATAATCTCATTGTTCAGTAATAGCTTATTTTTTCCAGCATTAAGTAGAGCAAACTCTATGAATTACGTTTTTTTTTGCGTTTAAAACCAGGCTATTTGCAGTAAACCGTTGTTCAGTCAGTGACAGTGCACTATTTACATCGTCATAATTTAGCTTCTCTCTATTAACTTCAAATATTAAGGATGTGTAATATACAAAAAGTACAATGTTAAACAAATTTCTCACAAAGAACGGCAGGTCATTAAAATAGTAAGAAATAGAAATTAACCCAGAATAGATCCTTTACGGAAAACCCATTTCTACTAGATATCTAGAGGATTTAGCACTTATTACAGCAACTCTTTGTCTAGGATGTGAAGCGATGGGATCCAGAGATCTGCCTTTTATACCATAAAACCCCTTAGTTTATTTATAAGTGTTTCATGATCTCCATAACCAAAGGCCTTGGACAAATCTCAAAAGATACCAATAGTATTTTGCTTCTTTTTTCCATGCATTGATAATATGTTTATGGAGTCCTACTCCCGCGTCTATTATTAACCGACCTCTAGTAAAACCATTTTGCTCATTATGAATAAAAAGTTACCAATACTCATATGAACTATGAGTTTATTGAATTAATTTTTTCAAAACCTTTACTTAGACATGGCAATACAGAAATCTCTATAGTTCTCTATTAGTCTATAGTTTTCAGTATCAGTTTTATCACTATTTAGAAACACTGACATAGTTTTGCTATGTTTAATTAAATCTGAAGTAGCCCTGCTTTGATACATTCATTGATAACAAAAGTGTAGAGCAACACTATAAACCACTAAAGTTATCAATTGAGCTGAAATATCTAATTTTAAGATGTATATAACCCAAATGTTGTGTTTATTTAAAGAAATAATGAGTGTAGAATGACGGTAAGTGATACTCATGCCTATAATTAGCCATATTATTATTTTAAACCAGAATGCACTACTGCTTTGACACTGCTTTTTTGGTACAATAAAAGCCATTCAGATGAAAACCTTTGAAGGTCTCTACCGACACAAACCTACTCATAAAAAATTATTGTAGCAAAAGTATCACCTGCCTACTACCTTCCAGGTAGTAAAAGAATTAATAGTTTTTCTGTTTCGTTTTACCTTTTGAAACCTGTTGATTTATTGAAAATGGTATCCGTCCCAGATCTAAGCAGTAATCTCTATTCTGTGTACCATCCCACCGGTATCGAAGCAAATGAGCACGTGTTGTACACACCAGTATCTCAGTACCAGATATACAACACATTCGTGTAATTTGACCATCCCATACTAAAACTTCTTTAAACTAAAATCAAAATAGATTATGTTAAACAGAAATTGTGAACAAAACTTATTTAATTTTCCATTAAATTTATGAAAACACCTTATAGCCTCACAAACAGCTTTTTAATCTTTATATAATTGATATATTTATTCTAGACTAGTGCGCTTCACCACCAAAGGCTACGTCGCCGCTTACTATCAAACGGGATTGGAGACAAGCGCAAGTCCATACCGATAAAAAAAATATAATAAAACACAATTAGGTGTGACTTAAAAGGAAATGTGAATAGTATTATTTTTGTTGAAGTTGAAGAGATATTTTCAATATTAACCATTATTATGTTATTAAATCAAAACAACTATAAACATCTGTGCCAGAAAAACATGTTGCTAGTATATTTGTAATTTTGTAATATGGAATTAATAACATTATTAAAGATTAGTTTACCAATGTAACTTTTAGCGATGGTATCATTTCTTTAACAAATAGCTCAGCAGAATCCCTCCGTAGGCTAGCTGTTGGTGGGTCACATTGGTTATATGCGATTTGATCAACTTGTGGGTCAACATTGTAAATTATTAAATGTCCTTCTGAGGTCTGTAATTTACATATTGAAAATATATGTTATTAAGCAAATTTTATAATGTAATATTAAGTATGAATATTGATTGGAAAGATAAATTTATGTTATAAAAATATTTTATTAAACAAGTTGATATTGAAGTATTAACATACAACAGAAAACAATCATACCGATATACAAATCATAGAAGAATCAGGTTTCCATTCCACACCTACATTTGTACCAAGCCTTTGAAGAGATTCAATATTACGTTTGTGGAAAACGATTGGCACCGTAGGCTATAAAAAAAGAGTTGTATGAAATAAATAGCTATACGTGAAATATTGTGTATTAAAAAATATATCTCTCCATTGGTCAGCAGAATGACTCTTCTAAATAAACACCATCTTTATATGGTAATAAAATTAATTACAATGTATGGCTATTGTCGAAAAAAAATGCACATTATTGTTTTATCTATTTGAATAGGAGTGACACATTGACAAATTTACCAATTTATAATAAATTGAGAAAACAAGACATTCACCAGATACTAATTGATAAACTGCTTTTTATTATAAGTGCTTGCAAGTTTCGCACGTGTGAAAGCAAGTAATTTATTGAATAACTGTAAAATATTTTTTTATAGCTATATACATACACACCAAATGTTTTATTATTATGACAATATTCAATGTTCTTATATATTACTTTAAATGAATTAAGCTAAATAATTTGCTTGGAATTTTAGTCATGTTTACTTAATTGATGTTTTGTACATTTGTACTTTTTTTTACGTTAAGTGTAGTATGTTTCATTGGCTGACAAAGAGAATGCTTAAGTGGATTTATAACATGAAGATGTACACTATTTGAATTGGTGACTAAGTTCAAATCTGGACATAATAATCTATTATTCTAATTGAACTGTAATCTACTCTAGGAATTAAACTTTACAAACCTTACAAAACCATAATATAAATGAGTCGTCATTTAATGATACAAATAAAATTTTATCTCTGTTTGACACTATTTGTTTTATTGCCTGACCGTCTGTTCCCAAATTCTTGAGTACCTTGGGCCATCCTATTGGAAAATACATTGTTGTCTAACATTTGAAAATTAACTATTAAACGAACGCAAAAAACTTTTAAATTTTATTGAGAATTGACAAAAATAAATAATCATATTTTGTAATGATTGACGTTTCTTATTTTCATGACTTGTTTTTATACATCTGACATGTGGCAGGCCAATTTCTCTCTTTCTCTCTAGTCATCTATTCTTCGCTTAAAGTAAAGCTCAAAATAGTTAAACAAGCATTTTTTCACTAAATTAAATTTATTTTATATACCATGAAGTTAACCAAAACGCATTTATTTTTAAATTATGATTTGTGTATCCGAATATGCGTTACAAGTTAGACAATAATTAAAATGACACCTTAGATAGTTATTGACATCTCATCCCTTTTATTTAAAAAAAAGGTTTAGGATAAGTGTTCAGTTTCAAATAAAGTGGAGAAATGTTCCTTGGCAATCATAAAAATCAGATGTGCAGAACGGTTAAAAGATTGAAATATTTCAATAGTGGTGTCAATAATTGATTTCACACTTTTTGTTATTATTAGATTGCAAATGACCGTCTACTAATTTTTTTGATCTAGAACTTTTTATTAAGCAGAAAGTTAAGTTAGTAAAGAAAAGTTTCAAGGAATTTTAGCATAGCTCAACTATGATTGAATGTTTTATGAATTTACAGTACAAATATTGCTAGAGGGTGTCAATGACTATCCAGTTCACGTATTTAATTTTAATAAATTTGTATTTGTTTAAAATTCTATATACCTGTTAACATAAAAAAGTGTTACGTTAGAAAAATCTCTATGTTTAATTTTAATGTTAAAATAAAATTTATAAGTTTTCTAACATTCTCCATTGTAACAGCTAACTGGTACCCACTCTATAAAACTCTCTCATTGGTCTCCACTCCAAACTTTTACATTTAAACATTTTTTAACTTTTATAGAAATTAATGTATCTCAGTAATTATGGTTTTATTTAAATGTGTGAACCAAAAATTGATACGGATTATATATATTTATTATGTGTATTATCTATGCCAAAATAGTATCTCCGTTTGGCGGACGAAGTCAATATTAACTACTTAATTATTAAAAAATAATATAAGCATGCCATTTTTACATTCAACCATGTATGTCTGCTTATAATTAATCATGGCTGAGAAATTCCTTTTAGAATCCGATCAATTATCTTTTAATGAAGAGGAATTTAACAACGCGCAAGCGGCTTTTATGCGACAAGAAAGTGAGTGTATTGTAGAATCCCAACAGTTCACAAATTCTGACGATGAAGGATTATTAAAAGTTATATCCTATGATTCAGAAGTTAATATATCTTCTATATTACCCAAAGAAAGTGTAAACAATTCTTCACAGTTGTGCGAAACAACTGTAAAAAATAAAAAACAGCCAGTTCTGAAAACATACCAGAAAAAAGGAAAACGTAAAAATGATGTTGCTATTGGAAATATAACAAAAAAAAAACTGCGGGAAAACAAGATAGTTACTAATAATAACAGTTCTAGATCTGTTGAAAGTAATACATTTCCACAAAGTAAAAACAAAAATATCAATAAGGCAAGTGAAATTAAGAACTCTGAATCTCTCTTAAATGATGAAGATGAATATACTTTGAATAAAATTAAGGAAAATATGAACAATCTTAGAACTAGAGATAAAATGGAAACATTTCTTGGTGATAATGCTTCAACTAAAACAACAGTATGTAATCATGGCCAACCAAAAAAGAAAAATCTTGAGACAAAAAGAATACGAAAGAAATCTAAGATTAACAAAAATATGATTTTAACAAGCAAAAAGTCACAAGGTGTTATTGGAAAACGTAAAGGTAAAGTTCGTAGCTCACTTAAGAAAAATAATGTTGAAGTTCAAGTAGAATATACACATAGCACTTCTGGACCTCTAATAGAATCTTCTAATTTACAATCTACCAAGTTAGATTCTGCAAATAAATTTGAACATTTGGGGGATGTTCATAATCCTATAAAAGATGACTTAAACAAAACTCTCATTGAATTAAACAATGATATAACTGATAATACTTATTTTAATTCCAAAACCAATGATGTTTGTCCTAATAATTTAAAAGAGGGTTCGATAGAAACAGATGAAACACAAACAAAGAAAGTACAATTGGATGTGAAGAGTGATGACTTAGAAAACACCAATTGTAGTAAAAGACTTTCTAGAATGCCAGTAAAGCCAGACTTTGAATATAATATAGATAACCTTCTTCAAGAATCTGCTAATAAAGCAAAAGAAAACCGATTAAGTGACACTGAAATCTCTGGTAGACCACAGCGAAGAAAATTTAAACATAATTTATGCTATGATGAGTTTTCTGATGAAGATCCATTTGCCAATGTTGAGTTATCTAATGATAGTGATCCAGTTAGTTTCAAAAAACGTAACAGATATTACTCAGATGATGAGTATATTCCCAATACAAAGCCTAAAAAAATATCTTGTTCTTCTGACAGTGATATTGATAAAAATGTAGGTGAGCTGAAAAAACAGAAAAGGCGAAAATATACAAAAAGTAAAAAAAAAATTAATGCTAATAAATTAAATGTGGATACATTAGAAAAAGATACTAAAGAGTTAGAACATCAAATTTCAACATATGCTGATAACAGTCAACCTGATGAAAACAATGAACTTTGTTCAGAAAATCAAAATAAAAGAAGTACAGTTGATAAAGAGCCAACCTGCATATTTGAAGATAAATCTGAAGAAATTGAAAATTATCTAGCTAGGAAAATCCAAGGCACTAACTTGAAAATAAAAAGAGTTTCCAATGTAGAACCTACAGCAATAACTCCTTTAGAAATTCCTGTCATTGATTCTTTCATGGCTAAAAAAAGTGTCCATGCATGTTCTCAAACAAATATTTTGAAAACTACTAGTATGTCAGTACAAACTACAGCAGGTTACGATTTGGAAATGAAAATTAATGTACCACTTACACTAACACAATCTGAAAAAGCATGTGAATTTTTAAAAGATATTCTGAAAATGTCTTCCGAGTTAGGTGAATTAATGACACAAAAATCTGAAGATTTCATTCAGAAAAAAATAAACACAAAACATGTTATTGATACATTTAAAATGGATTATTGTGTTAGAAAATCATTTTTGTTGTTTAAACTAGCAAAACATAACCTTATGGAAATGGAAGAAAATTTAGCCAAACAATATGAGGATTTTCTAAAAGAAAACAATTTATTACAGTACAGAGAAGTACCAAAAAGTATAACACCTACGTTGGTGTTATCTGAAAGTGATAGTGATTGTGAAATAATTGAAGAATCCACTGAAAGCAATTCTAACCAGAGTAAAGAAAAGTCCCGGCCACAGTTAAATCTAAAGACTGTGTTTCTTAATAAAGAGTTATCAATCAAAATAGCCAAGAAGCCAAATGAGGAGCAAAAAAGTAAAGACAAAATTAATATCAAAGGCACGAATACTGTGTGGATAAATGAGTCTGTTTTGTTAAAAAAAGTTAGTACTAAACAGTCTTTTTTAGCCCAGGACCACCGCAATAAAAAACCCCCAGATAAATATGTCACAAACAAAATGGTAAGTGATTTTTTCGCGAACTATTATAGACAAGCAGTTTTAGCAATTTGTGCTCCTTTTATAACACCAGAATGGTCTGGTTTAAAAAAAAGAAATATGTGGTGCTATCATTTTTGTGTTGAATCAACTAAACTAAATGGCACTTTGAAACACATTCAACATTCTGAATCAATGAGTGTCATGGATATAAACCATGGAAATGACACGAATGAACCTGGCACATATAATGTGAACAGCTCATTAAAAAATATTAAGACCTTGCTTTCACTATGCCTTGAAGTTTTGCAAAAAAATATGTTTTTCTTGTCAAAAAAGCCAATATATTTTGAGAGTGTCAGGCATAAAAATAATGATTGTACACACTTGACTCAAAATAACAATCCATTAACATTGTCTGAATTATGTTTACATGCAGTTAGAAATATTTTCAGTAAAAAAAACGTAAAACCAATTTCAACATCAAAATCAATCAGAAGTACTTCTCAAAATACAGTTAGCACACTTAAAATATTGTGTTACAATAAAATTATCCAAAACTTGTGTAAACCTGTTGATATTGAGATTGAAAAGATACAATCAAAACAAAGCATGAATAACTTACAAAATTGTCGACCAATAACGTATTTAGCATCGGGAAGTATTAAGTACAGAAATGTAAATCAGTGTGATAAATCTCATGTATACCACAGCAAAATAATGAAATTAAATTTTAAAGAAAAAAATAAAAATTACCAGTTACAACATCCTGCACCAAAGTCATTAAAACAAATTACATATTATTCTTTATCACACTTAATGATAGTACATGAAAAAAAAAATGTTGAGCACCTAAATATGCAATTGCATAAAAACGATAAACATGTGAATTTAACAACCAGCGTACATATTATAGAAATAAAGGATCAGTTGCAATATCATTCACCAAAATCATTAAAACATATTGGATTTTCGTACATAGTTCATACAATGATAGAGAGTAATAATAGGAATGCTGTGCATTTCAATAACAATAAAAATAATGAACCTCATGAATTTCGTATGGACATATTGTCAACCAAAACACAACTTCTAGAAAAAGAGGATCAGTTGCAAATTTATACACCAAAGTCATTGAAACATATTGCATTAACTTTCATAGTTCATAAAATGAAGAAAAACAAAAAAGGATATGATGCGAAATTAAAAAACAATAAAAGAAGTGAACCTTTTGAAATACATAGAAGCCTGTTGCCAACCAAGAAACCATATCTGGAGAGAAGTCATGACTTAAAATCATTACAACATTTTGCATTCACTACCATTATACAAATTATGAAAAAAACTAAACTTGGAAATACTAGGATCTTAAGTAAAGATGAGACATTATATAGCCTTAACAGAAAATTATTGGAAAATAACAAAATGGCTAACAAAACATCACTAGATAATCATTCTCATCACACACCAAAATCATTAAAACATATTACATATTTGTTCATTAAACAATATATGAAACATAATGAAAATGTTTTTCTATCATGTGACTGTAAAACTAACATACAATACATAAGAAGAAAAAAAAATATGAAACAAGTTGAAAATGTTGACCGATCTCATAAGCATAATGAAAAGATAAAAGTAATAGATTGTAAATTAAACAATTTGGAATTAAAACGAGTAAAATCATTGTTTGAGATATGTTGTAAAAAAATTTCTTTTATGTTTGGTGCAAATAAAAATGTTAAAGAGCGAGTATTTGATAGCATTCAAATAAATTCTGTTAAAACGGTACCAAAAGAAATGTTCCTTGATTTTGAAAACCATTCACTGTATTCAAAAGAGGATGACAAAGAGATCAATGTTACTAAGGAGGCAAATATCCAAAACGAATACTTGGTTGTTAATAAACATGAAAATAAAAACTGTTTTCAAGAAAATTATGAATATAAACAAAAATTAAAAAAAGTTGATTTTTTTCACCAAAACACTAATTATGGTAATATAGAGCAAGAAGAAAATAATTATTATGAATTAGGAAATACAAATTTTTCATATGATATCAAAACAGAACCACAGGAAAATGTTGATGTAAATAATGAAGAAACACCGTTTATTAAAACAGAATTGTGTGAAATTTTTGAAGAAACAAATATTTTGCCAAATATTGAAAACACAAATCTAAAGTATGAAAATACTTTTGATTCTGTTGCCATAATGACTGAAAAACCTAATAATTTTTATACTGAACAAAACTTTACAAAACTTGACAAAATTGAGTTTGGAAAACAAACAATGAATGGTAACAATAACCCTAATGAAATAGTTTTTAGTCAAAGCTCCTCAAGAGTTCGTAAACAATTTGAGCCAGATTCAGACAATGAAACTGAAAACACAATGAGTTTGTTGATACCACAAACATATGAATCTTTGCCAACTAATCCAGCTAACAACAAGTTTACAAATAATAAAACTGCACAAGTACTAATTGGAATTCAAAGAAGTAAGCCAAAGAGAAAAAAAAATGAAAAACAGAAAATAAAACAACAATCGTTGACAACAAAGAAAAAAAGTATAGACGAGCAAGATTTATCGCCTATTAGAGAAATTAATGAGCTTACAGAAAATAAAACAACCAATGAAGAAGAAAAGGTACTGAGTTCAGACTCTGATACCATTAACATTCCTTTGAGAAAGCGCATACAAAAATTGAAGAAGTGTACAAGAAATTTTCAAAAACAGCGCATCATGACAATAGAAGATGAAATACAATGTAATAACGTTGATTCCACTCAAAATATATCTGAAAATAATGAATCTATTACTTATGATGACAAAACGGAAGCAGATAATTATGATAAGAACAGTAAACTGAAAGAGTTTAATAATTTTAGTAATGATATGTATTCTGAAGCAAAATCATCAACAAATAAGTCAGATTTAAAAAACAAGTCATCAAATAAGACAGATAAGCTGCAATTTGATGGACATGCAGATGCAGATGAAGATTCGGACCGATCATTTTCACCTGGAATTAATCCAGATGTTGTTGTAGAACTTTTATACTGTGAACCTGATATACCCCAATTTACTTATGATATTATTAAGGATGGGGAGAAAGCTCCTACTTATAAATATAACAATGAAATTATAAAATCTACGGAGAGTGAACCTAGTAATAAAAAAAAAGACTCAGATAATTCTCTTAGCCGTCCGAACATTTCCAAATGGCATCAGTATATTTACAGTAATGACATCAAATTACATCAAGAACCAGTTGTTGTTTTAGAAAGATTGCCTGGAATGTTTGTTAAAACTAGTTTACAATTTCAAGATTCAACTAAAAAAAATAAAGACATTGCTGAGAGGTAAAAAAAACACTAATAATTAGCTTTATATTAAATTACAATTTAATTATTAATTATTACAATTTAAAATGTTTTCTTTTTAGATTGCTTCCACAATTTCTTCACAAAACAATGATTCAATTTGATAATGAAACTGTTGGTTATGAAACTATCAGAGGTTGTGCTGTTACAGATATTAATTTACAACAACACTCGAAGACATCATTATTGAGTTATCGTGATTTAAACAATGATATCAAGAATGATGGTGAATTAGATCTTTTTAGCCTAATACCAAAGGTTAGTATCAATTCATTATATGTAGTAAAATTATTCTCGTAAATTTAAGAACTACTAGTGAATTTA
>DWHU01000659.1:0-16759 GCA_018247975.1 Parides photinus | reverse complement strand
AAAAAGACCAGCCATAATTAAAATACGTAGGTATAAATTGCATAATATTCATTAATATATTTTAGAACAGGCAGAATCATATGACATGATTTCTGGCAAACTGGATTTTTATCGAAAATTATTCTATGAATAAAAAGAATTTTATTCCTGTACTGTGATTTTAATTGTATCAAAATTAAGCAATTGGTAAACAAAAATCAACATTTACAAGGACTTAATGTTTTATAAAAATTAAACATTGTTTACTTTCATATATTTTTTACTTACAAATGCTGTACTGTAACCATTGCTAAGTATATGTCTATTAAAAATAAGTAAGCATGTTTTTTGTTGTACAATAGAATAAGCTACAGGTAACAGAAATATAATAAATCCTACCATGAAGAGGTAGAATAATAAATAGTTAAGAATTTAAAATTGTTTGCTAAGTACAATTTATTTAAATCATATATTCTATTTATTGATATTGTAAATTGAATATATGACAGGCAAGATAACAGATTAACTGATTATTAATCATTTGAGTTCTAATTGTAGGTTATTAGATAATCGCAATTAATATGTTTGTTATGAATATAAAATTTTATGTTAAAATTGTAGACCAATTAAAATTGTTTTTTTTTTTAATAAATACCAATGTTATTAGTGATAATTAATAGCTATTAAATTCAAAATCTGTCAAAGTTCTTAAAGTTTCTATTAATAATTGTTACCAATACCAACTACTACCACTAGTAAATACACTAACAAAAAAATATAATACCTTAAAAGAATCGGCCATGATATCTAACAATTGTGTTAATTCAAAATTTTCGTACATTAATTTCTTTTAGCGTGGACTTAAAATTATAAAACTTGTTCTCTTGTTTACTTGCACTCTAAATTGGGTTTGTTTTCAGTATTTTACTCTTTTAATAAGAAAAAGAATCTGTTTGTTTAAATGCAAAAATGTATCTTTACTACACTAATTACTACAACAAAAATGCAATGAACATTGTGTCAAACAAGTTAAGATAATTATTTTAATTCAAGTGAAAGTAACAAGTAACGGATAAGTTACATTTAAGCATTTAACGTGAGGTAAAGTATCATGCTTTTCAATAACTAATAACATGAGTGTGGCTTAATTTATAACAATTTTGTCTTTTAATAAATAGACGTTATTAAGTACGCTATATTTTTTTATCCTAGCAAATGTCAAAAGTAAAAAAATCTGTAATTGGTTATTGTATATGATTTAACAAATTACATAATATTAACACTTAAGATATTGAAATACAAACAAAATTATTATTCTATGGTATTCTCTTAAGTTTCTAAATATTTAAATTCATTCAAGAAATGTTTGATCACTTTACAAACATAAAATGCTAGAAGCTTTTAAACTGTGATGTACATGACGTCTTAATATAAGTAAAATCTCTGCAGGGTTTTATACAATATCAGGAACCATGCATACACTGACCAAACGTGTCATTATATACTATATATAAACAACATGTCATTATATATATACATATATAAAACACTAAATAATCCCACTGGACTGTAAGGCAGTGTTTAAGTAGCTTTTAAGTAATTATAAGTACACAACTATTATTTATCACATTTTTCAGCAAATTCGAGAACTGTATTCAACATTTTCTATTTATTATATTAATAATAGGCATTAATTAGAATAAACTTTAAGTCACAAACAATAAGATCTAGATCTACAAAAAATAAAAAAATAAGTATTTTGAGGGGAGGGGGGGCCGGCCTTAGTTGGTAACTACTTAAGGCAATTTTCGATGCTATGATTAAGTTTTGTACTGTATGTACATTATTAATACTATAGCAATTTTAATTGTATCTTATGTATATTCGTTTTGCATTTGAACAACAATTTGTATTTTGGATATTGATTTATTGCAGGAAATTTAATTGACAAGTCCGGCTTCCTTCGCCATGCTGTAGAATATAGAATTTTTATCTTGTAGCAATTGTTCCGGCGGTGCGTATTCCACCAGCTGCCCCTTGTCGAGTACCATGACGCGGGTTGAATCCATGATAGTGTTCAGACGATGAGCAATCGTCAATACTGTGCACGACGCGAATTCAGAACGAATCGTTTTCTGGAATACCGTATAAGTTTAATTATACACGTATTAAAAAATCGTAAATATGAACTTTATTTGACTATTATAATGAATATTTAAAAATACCTGTATGAGCTCGTCTGTCTCGAGGTCCACGGCTGCGGTGGCCTCGTCAAGCACCAACAACGGGGTCTTGCGAAGCAGTGCCCGGGCGAGGCATACAAGCTGCCTCTGACCAACCGACAAATTCTCGCCGCCTTCCGAAATCTCGTGTCGCAGGCCCGCTTGTAGACCTATCGTAGTGATCGGTGTATTATTACATTTTAATTAGTGGTGAATCAATAATTTGAATGTACAGTACAAGCAGTTGAAACATGTTTTAACATTCATCATGGTAGAAAATTTGTTTTAATCATTACTTGTTACTGTTTGCGTTATTAAGATTGAGATCGGTGATTGGCATAGCGTGAATAAAGAGTTAAATGTGAATGTTGGAGTATTTTAGACGACTGTTTTTTGCCTCGTGCCAATACTGAGGGAGTTCATTCAACCGAGCGAGTTAATTACAAAAAAATTACCAATACGTGTGTAATATAACATATTAATTGTTGCCCTACATAAGAATTTATAACGAGCCGTCCTTAATGAGTAGCAATTTAGAGTAATTAACATATTACTAAGTTTTGCGAATAATAGGATATTTTAACCAATTTGGAAAAATGCTTTATTTTTCTTTCCACTAAGCGATGTCACAAGCAATACGTTCTGATGGAACGATGATAATAAAACGGCCGTAACAATATGTAGCTGAATAGAGTTATACACACAATGCGACTTAAATAATAATTAGGTTTGAATATATCTGACATTATCATATTATACTTGGCTATGGTAATGGATCCTAATAAATCTTAGTATTGTTAAATCTAAGTTAAGGTCTTCTATTATTTAATATTTATTTGTGTTTGGTTAGGATTAGGACCTAATTCTACTTTCTTTTATAGTATTAATCAGTTCTTTTTAGTTTATACAGAAATGTAAATATCACGTTAAGATAGTCTGGATGTACTATCTAAATAATCTCTAGTAACAAAGCCCCACCACCAGTGTGAATTACGAAATTTTAATATCACTGTAATAGTACTTACCCTGTACAAAAGTTTTTAAGTGGGCATGTTCTAAAGAGCGCCAAATATCTTGGTCGGTGTAAACATCGAAAGGATCCAGGTTCATTCTCAGCGTGCCCGAGAACAACACGGGATCCTGCGGGATAATGGTGATGCGCGAGCGCAACTGGTGCAACCCAATCGTTGATATGTCAATACCGTCGATTAAGATCTTGCCGCTCATCGCTTCTACTATCCTGAACACATGAAGTTTTTATTAATTAGTTATATTAAATTTATATTTATTTACATAAAATAAGAGTCTTTAGTTATTTTAATTTATGAGATGGCCTCAATTTATGTCACTTTCATTTCAGTTGATTACCTCAATGTCTAAAGTTAATTTACATAATAGTTTAAGAGATGTATTGTATTTATATATGTATATTTTATTTGTGTCTATGTAATTGTTTTAACCCTTTTATTTGTTAGTTTTTTTTTGTTTCTCTCGTTATTGCACCTACCTCATAACCTCTCTGCATCACCCAAGATAGACTGGCGGATAATGCCAATGGCATTAAGTCCACCTTATACACGGCATGTATAAAGGTAAATAAATATATGTATATTAACCGGAAGAGTCCGAGTGTGAGCGTGGATTTGCCGGCGCCAGTGCGCCCGACGATGGCGAGCTTGTCGCGCGGCGCAACCGTGCACGTGATGTCGCGGAGCGCCGGCTCGCCCGAGCGGTACCCCAGCGTCAGCTGCTCCAGCTGCAGGGCACCCGTCTCCGGCCACGTTGCGCCGGGACCATTCGTCAGTGTCCACGCCGCTTCCTGATACAACACAAGTGTTAAACGCATCGAATACACTTCTCATCTCGAGGGTACGCATCCTCGCGCTGTCTATATACTAGGAGACTTTTACCCTATAGCAGGATACTTTTTAAACATATGTCCACCAACATTGTACAAAAAGTCTGCCAAAAAGGGCTACTGTTACTACTTTTATACGCTTTATATAGGATTTAAACTCACCTGCTCAGTTTCAGCATACTCCTTTATCCTTTCCACGGCCACTATATTCGTTTCAACTTCCGAGGTCATACGTACTAGCCAATTAAGTGTTTGCGTTATCTAAAAAGTATTTATAACTCATTTAATGTATAAAGTAATTGTTTCTGTAAAATGTTATTCAAATTATTTTTGATATGACGAAAGTTCGATATTCACCTGAAGTATGCCTGCTCATAACATGGTGCGCTAGTTGAGATGATATTAACATAGACCTACCTACCCATAGTAATAAAATAAGCCGGCAACATTCCTTTATACGTTTAATTGTTTATGGATTGTATTAAAGTAGACAAACATGTTCGATGGTGGCAGGTTTCTACATTATTCTAGTAAATAACTTGTAGAGAGTTAAATTGTACACAGAGCGGAAACTCGTCCGCGTATGCTCTTCCGCAATTCGGCTCGTATGACCGGACCTTTGGGATGGTTGAGCAATAGGAGATTGGAAGTTCGTCCGAATCACCACATTAGCGCCTCTTGGTTATGTGCGACCGTATTACTTAACATTAGATCAACATCCTTACGCTTAAATACTAAACAAATTCTATGCAAACCTGCAAGGCGTAGCTGACGGAGAGTCCAACGAGGCCAGGGTTGGTAGATTCACGGTCAAGTACTGCGAAGAGCGCGGCGAAAAATATCATAAGATTTCCTATCATTTCCAGACGAACCGCAAGCCAACGGTTGGCGATGCAGCTTGGATAGTAACATGATTGATTGTGATCGACGCCGCGCTCCGACTCTTCTATAAACCTGAAAGTGTGCCAATGTGTCATACACAACATCCGGTCGGTAGAGACACTGTGTATGTGAATATATACAGAAAGATGTTAAGTCAGCATAACGAATTTCGCGCTTTTTACAGATGGTCGTCAATTTCTTGAAAATATGTTATATACTCTAAGTGCCATAGAGAAATACGTTTAACATAGAAAGTGTCTTCTATTTTTACATGAGAAGTTGGTCTGCTGCTGCTGTTTTCTTCATCGGGAGGGTCAGTTAGGATCGACAGCAACGCAGTTTATCACTAAATTAGAATATATAACTTATAAGAGATTTGGATAAGAAGTACTTACCTATGTGCAACTCCGTATGCCCTTATAGTGGTAGCACCTGTAATGCTTTCACCGAAGTGTGAGTAGATGGGTGAACGCGACACAGACTCCAGTCGCTTGAGTTGCCGCGAAGTCGCCACGTAGAACCGCTGGATGACGTAATACAACAAACCGATCGGCAGAATCACGCTCATGAAGATTGGCGTCGAGAAACTTATCACGAATAATGTGCCCAGGACCTTGGATTAGTTAGAAGTAAAGGAAAAATAATTACAAAAATTAATCACACAGTTATAAGTTTTTATCAAAAGTCAGTTTTACATTATTTTAAGTAAAGATGAAACGGTGGACGATGAAGCGTGCCTGCGTTCAACACGCTCTGATGGTGGCAGTACCCCATTACAAGGTGGTAACGACAAAAACATACAGTCTTTTTTAATACGTCGTCCAGCTATACTAAACTTATTAATAGCACGACCTAAAGATATTTTATAAAGTTTTAAATCTATCAGTTTTTGCATCCAATATTAGAAATGCTAAAGTACACTTTGTATAAGTATTAAAACACTTAGTTTCTACTCATGAATCATTGGGATCAGTTTATTGCTAATTTTAATGTTATTAAGAACATTAATATTTCCTTTTCGTTACTTATAATAAATACTTGTAAGTGTGGATGTAAACTGAGCATTACTATTTTAAGACTCCCTGTAACTCTCTTATATCAAACATTTGAACCGTTACCTCAAATGCGCAATATATGACGTCGGTGCTCTGCGAGGGCAGCAACGTGTCCAATACGTCAACGTCTTTCGAGAACCTGGAGAGTATCCGGCCGATAGGGGTCACTTCGAAGAATTGCAATGGTGCTTTTAACACGTTTTCCAACAAAAGTGCATGAAGTATCATAGCGGCCCGCCAACATCCCAAATAAGGCAACAAATCCGCGAAAAACGACGCAAACGCTGTAACAATGTTGACGAGAAATTTAAATATTTGTTTAACAAGAAAAACATTGACAGTTGCCTCTGAAGTAACTAAGTAAATCGAAGCATTAAATATTTGAATGTGAAGTTAATATATTTTAAATGGAAGAAAAAGTAGACACTGAGTACTCGTCAATGCTTGTCCTATTGTATAACGTACCGTATTGTATTACACAAATAAGACATCACATAGAAGTAACGGGTACATAAATATATAATGATAATGAATACATTATTTTAAAGCGTTAAGTGAAAGATGTGATAAAAGTGATACTACGCTGGTGGGCCGAGGTGCGATCTATACACTATTTCTCAACATGCACTAATATGAACACGGGGTTTAGTGAACAAAAATAGCACTTACTAATTTCGTCAAAATTTACGGTACCGCAGTTGACATCTACACTTAAATGCACGCATTATGTAAATACCAAAATTTGTAAAGTTGTAAACTGATCCCAAGATATTTCCTACTGTCACCTAGCTCCGTAAAACTACAATACAAATATTGATGGTCTACAGTAACAGAGACTTAACACCGGTATTGTTCTGCGGATTAATCGCAATCGCTTTAGCCGTTAAAGTTTAAAATAATTCCTATGAAAAGCGTCCTCAGTATGCCTCGCTGTATATTCATGTACAATCGTGGAGTTTTCTTGAAAAAAAATAATAAAACTATTGGACTGCCGCGGTCGCCGTAGTCCACAAAAAGCACAAATCACGTGAAACCATCATTTTGTCGTACCGAGAAGAAACACGACGTCCAGCCACGTAGCGTCATCGGCAGCACGTTGTCGAGGACATCTACGTCTTTGCTGAAGCGGTTGAGTACTCGTCCGACGGGGGTGCAGTCGAAGAAGCCTATGGTGGGGGCCCGCAGCACGCCGGCCAGCAGCGACGCGTGGAGCGACCGCGCCGCCGCCAGGGTGCCGAGGTACAGCGCCAGTGACGACACCGATACCGAAACCACTGCGTTCAATATTAAAAGTAACCTCAAAATTCCACTGTCGTTTTCGTGTAACATTAATATTAACAGCCCGAAGACGCCCACTGCCGAGCAAATGCCTCTATTATAATCTCCAAGTCGAGCAGTTTGCATTATGTTACAAGCTTTCAAATCAAGGCTTCGCTAGGCGTAAGCATAAGCTGATACCAATATCCGTAATAACGTATACATACGTTATATACAAGTAAATTAAAACGGGTCACATACCCCAAAACCCATTACGTTGGACCCATTAAACCAATGCAATATTGACAAAAGTATTAAGATATTTACTTATTTTATAACAAATTTTAATTACAGTAACAAAAATGATTATACAATATACAAGATAAACAAACAAAGCATGCAATATATTTCCCATTAGTCAAAGATTACATAATTTAAAAACTATACAAAGTATGTAAATTAATATAACATGCAATCAATTGTAATAAGTTTTATAACATGCAATGATTGTTTATGGTGTTTTGCTTTGAGTAGTCTACATAATTATAGTTCATAGTATATTATATCAGAAAAAACTATTAACACAAAAATAATGTATTCATTCGTGTAAATGTCTTTATTGTACATGATATTTTTTGAAAATAACTTGATTTTAGAAATCATTCTTTGTAGTTGATATTTTTGTCTTCAGTGTTACAATATCCAGAGTGAATAAGATTATACGTTTGTTTAGTTACATAAATATTTATTTAAATTGGGAGATTTTACAATAGCGTAGCGATGGCCGACTCTGAATACATTACCGCTTATTTTAGATTTGTTATTCGACTTAGTGACTGAAATTTTCACGTGGTGTTAAGTTAAATATTTACTTACAACAACGTGGCTTTATTTAAGATGATATAAACTAAATCACATTGCGCTCATCTCCTTGAAACTTAAGATATTACAAGCTCATTACCTCAGTAATTTCACTAACTGAAACACTATATTATAACAAAGATAACTTCTGCACAAAATTTTACGTTATCCGAAACCAATGATCAAATTAATATTATTTTGTAGATTGATTCAACGAAGTCTTATAACAGTCCAGGGAAAATATTTTTACATGGATATAGGATAATTTATAAAATCTTGAGTAGGTCAACTCAGTACACGTACCATAAACTCGTATGACGAATAAATATTTTTATGTATTTCTTATACATATTTTAACAACATCTGCGACTCATGTATCAATTTATTAGCTATAAACATTTTTCATGATAAATGTTATGCATACCTCAACCATAAACAACACAGGACAGTATGTATACACACATATTTTATTTAGAAAAGGTACCATTTCCTCACCTTTTTTATCAGACGTTAATCTTTATTGATTTATTATAATCATGGATAAATATTTATAGCTTACCTTGTCCGACACCGAGGCCACCATAGACACCGAGATAAAGGTCCCTTTTCTTTATATCTAAGGTACCATTTTCGTTCTGAAATTATGATTTATTTTAGTATAACAATATTAAAGTGACAACAGTTATGAATGCCGCATAATTTTTTAATCTACCACCACAATGATTAAAACTTTAGTTTTATCTGATGAGTTTTTGTTTAACTAACATCATTATCATTAAACAGTTTCAACGGCGAGTTAAAAACAAAACGTTTTTCAAAATTTATAGTATGCTTTACATGTAAACTATATGAGGGGTGGTACTTACGATCATAGAACGGTCGTTAGTCCACTCGGAGAGCCAGTAGTTGGAGCCGACTTGAAACAACTGCAGCACGAGGTTCATGAGAATGGTGACCACCGAAGCTACCACCCCGACGCTCGTTAAATAGTGCTTGTAAACGCTCCATTTTACCTGACACCGCGGGAAATATTAATTTTAAATATGTTGTCAGAATCGAAACTAGTTTTATAACTGAGCATAAAATATTTTTAGTAGAATCATCAACCAATATACGATTCTTATTTCATAAATAAAAATTAATATTTTCTCATTAATCGTTAAGATCTTTACGTTGCTTGTATTATGATCTTTAGCGAAATAGCCACAATATAAAGCAACATACACTGCCCGTTTCCGTTTTTTCTGTCTCAATGAGTTTGTTTTTTTCTTTGAGTTCATTAGGGGAGGTTTCGTCGGGTGTACGCCTCTTCACACTCCCGGTGCGATCGCCTGTAAAAAGTGTTTGAATATCCAAATATAAATCATTAAAAATGTACGACTGAAATATCTAAAAAAAATGTTTATATAATGTTATGTGTAAGTAGCAAAGGTTGCCCTGTCAGTGGTAGTGGAGCCGTACACCGTGCCTGATCATCCGCGTTGGTTCGGCGGCGATTTGAGCTCTGTGGCAATTTACTGGAGGGTCGAAGAAGGTATCCCACCCTGCACCTAGCTGTCAAGGGGGCAGGGCTTCGTTGCTTTTAAATAGGGTACCTTAGCCATCATAGGCTGCAACGTGTCTCCAAGCTAGTCTCTCGCCGACTACGAAGAATACTTGGACAGATTGGTGGAATGTGTTAACGACTACCTCTCCTGTCCGCTGATCGTCTTGGGAGACTTCAACGCTCATCAAAGGAGGTTGGGGAATCCAAAAGACGATCAAAAGGGAGACACCATATTGGAGTGGGCGGCTGGACTGGATCCCCAACTTGTGAACCGGAGATCCGTCAGCACATGCGTGCGCTGGCAAGGGGAGTCGGTCGTGGACTTGACATGGGCGACTCTTGCGGAGTCGCGCGAATTGTTCCTGACGGAGTTACCCGAGCCACTCAAAAAACACCGAGACGACCACCGAGGGGGTTTTAGTGGGTAAAAATCTCACATAGCTATGGTCTTCCCTCCAGAAAACAGGGTGTGTTTTCGAACATTTTCCCAGCGAAAAAAAGGTGTTATAAGTAGCATTTACATCTAACGTGTCAGTGTATATCATTCTAACTAGCATTAGGAGAATATTCTACTCGTCTTATCGTTTTGTAGAATGAAAACCATTAAAACGAGACATAAAGAATTTATAGGGATTTTTTTTAAATAAATACAATTATTTTAATTTTCAATTTACTTCGTCTGCGTAGATTTTGTATTCAACGCATCAAATTCTTATCGAGATATTTGAGTACAATGGAATATTTTAAAGCTTCTAAGATATCTTTTGAATACATATTTATTAAAAGTTATCAAATTATAATAAAGTCGTTTACCTGCAGCCGGCTGGTCGGATTCTGATGCGCTCTCGGAGAGAGATCGGGCCCTTTGCAACTTGTTTTGGAACTCGGTGCCCAACTTACTCTCCAATTCTTGTTTTATCTCGTCCAATTCTAAAGTTTTATTTATTTATCATTATACTTGTGTTAATATTTTTTAAAGATAACTCACAAGAGTAATTCTTGTCAGCTATGTATTTTAAATGAATCACTACAATTTTCGATTCAGGTTAGGGATAAATTAAATAGATGATCGTTAATACTTTTACCTAGGCGAAGACAAAAAAAATATTTATATACTGTTGTCTGTGCTACAACAATTTAAATATTATGTTTTAGGAACAAATTTTAAAATTATAACTTAATAACGATTCACAAACTGCATTAGTAATTGGATATTTAATAAGTAGGCATCATTTCATCGAGTAAGAAAGATCACAGGTTTGTACGATCTCAGGCTATTTTAAACTTTTTTGAAATATAACAACTATGTAATGTTTTATTTTTAATACTTACGACTGATTCGTATTTAGACAGTAGCACCAGATAACTTTAAGTCTATGTAGTAGTAGTAGTAAACATTTGTAAGTAAATATACCGTAGTTCGGTTCGAAGAGCATTACAATACTTAGAGAAATAGATTGTGAAATATACATGTAATATATTAGTATTTTATGTCTCATGGCGACTGACAGAATGTTACTATGACGTCTGGTGAAAATTCGAAACGTCTAGTCGCTTCTTGGGGAAAAATTTCTAGCTACTTTAAAATAATTAATCTCTCCGAGATTTCTTAGATAACAAATTCTGGTTGAAGTTAGATTTGATCTTTTCAGACTGAAAGGTATACTTTAGAATTAAAGTACTCACAATGTTCACGTATTTTAAGAAAGACGATTTACTTGTAACGTTACGCGTAGTTAAAAAATTAAGATTAATAGTTAAATCTTACCTTCGGGTGAGGTTCTCTCAGCGTCGCTAAGGTGATGGAGGAGGAATTCAGCGAAGGCACCTTTCTTCTCTAACAGCTGTTGATAGGTACCGGCTTCCGACACCTGTCCGTCGCGCAGCACCAACACCAAATCAGTCTGGGCTAGATACGTTACGTTGTGTGTCACCCAAACGCGAGTTTTCTCTTTCAATAATCCACTTGGCCCTATTACCTGTGTAAGATAGCAATTATAGTTACAATACATACATTATCAGAGATTGTCAAAGCGATAAATTTGTTTTAATACTACTGGAGATTAATAGTAACTAGTCGAAGTAAAAAAATCAACCGTTTTAATGAAGAACGGTATAAATACATTCAAGTAATAATAGCTGTAACGTTTCTATTTTAATATATCTTTTCTCCAATAATCGCCTGTCTTACTATTGTATGGGATTATTTCCTTAAAATACTTGTAAAATAAGTACAACAAACGCAGTTATAAAAATAAGTAAATATTTTAAATAACCTCTAAAAAAAATTGCAATGACTTAACCTCAAGCTATTATTTTTGCAGAAAAAGGTTAAACTATTTTCCAACAGAATCTAAAAAATGTTAAAAAAGCGTAAGTACAGTGCAAAATAAGAGCAAAGCGCATCGGACCTGTTTGCGTACATCGTACGAATAACTTTTGCCTGTTTATCAATAAAAACTAGTTTGACCGGGGAACAAGTGTCGCTTCACCGCGGACGTTATGCGAATACCGACTCTTGCAATTTGCGATGCGCCAAGTTTTTTTATTCGACGAGACGGTCACGATGTCACCAAATGGTAAGTGATACGCCCACAATAATATAATTTGTTAGAATGATAAATAATGCACTACATTACTTTAGTCGTTTTGATACCAAAGCTTCTCCATTAATATAACCAGACTAAAAGGTCTCTGGCAACAGAGACTTAACCTAACCGATGACAACAGTTATTGAATCAATGTAAAGCAATCATTAGTACCGCTAACCGCACATGGTATCGTATATATAGTAGAACAAAGCATTAAACTAGCATAAAAATAAGTAATAGTATCAACATATGATTAGTTGAAGTTATAAAAAATATAACAACATTTATTATCGTGTTGAAATCAATCAATACTAAGACGCTCGTAAAATAAATCTTTATGTGTACATACAGAAGTAGTAAATTTTGATTATCAACTAATCCGCTGATAGTGGTGTATTTTGATCATTTACCTTATCAAAGATGTGCTTGCCGACGTGCGAGTCTACAGCACTGAGTGGATCGTCGAGGAAGTAGTTGTCAGCGTCGTGGTACACCGCTCTTGCAAGCGAAACCCTCTGCTTCTGACCCCCCGATAAGTTGATACCTGAACACGAAAATCTATGTTGTTAACACCAAAATCGTAGCTTTATCAGTTTGTAGAATAAAAACAATCCGTCTTGCCAACCCGGTTTTTAAATGTTCTTAAATTAACAGAGATTCCTATCGAAAGCGAATGCAAATTAAGTATCGCTGTCTATTTGAAAAATGGTTTCAGTTACTTTTATTACGACTATCATGATAACGGTTATATACTTATGGAATTCGATAAAGTTTATTTCACTTTTTTAATTACTATTTTCATTATTTCTTTTAACATTATTATACAAAGTACATACAAACAAAAAACTATGTTGATTCAGAGGTTTATTCGAAAATACTTAACCAGTACAATAAATTACTTCTGTTACAAGTTTATTATTACCGGCAATAAAAAAGATAAAAAAATTGTTTATTTGTTTATACGACTAAGCTACATGAGAAGGCCGTTTACCTAATGATTCGACCGCTCATAAGTTAGTAAAGATGTTTACACTGCTTATTCTACGCATCGCGTGGATCAATAGTTTTATCACCTCATTTTTTTATATAGATACATATAAAAAGTATAATTTTGACGTTGTATAAAACATGTAAAAGGGAACACGAACCCTTCTCGCCAATTTCTGTCTGGTCTCCGCCGGGGAGAACATCGAAATCTGGCTTCAGAGCACAAACTCCTATGACATTGTTGTACTTCGTTTTGTCCATGGGCTTGCCGAACAGGATGTTATCTTGCAGTGTCGCATTTTGGATCCACGCTTGTTGGGGTACATACGCTATGCTACCTGTAGAAATGACAAAAGAAATTCAACGTGATATCTTATACAGTATACTTAAATTTTTGCTTTATAATAAATGTTATTTTTAAAAATCATTACGAGAAATTAAATGAGCAACTTACCAAGAGTATTTACACGGCCGGATATTTTGTCCATCTCACCGAGGAGAGCGGCCAGGAGCGAACTCTTTCCAGACCCCACGGCGCCCACGATGGCCACGAGAGAACCACGAGGAATGTTCAGGTTTATGTTGCGCAGCACTGGCTGCTCTTCGCCCCATGAGAACTGGCCGTTGTCGATTACAAGTGGATTCGCTGTTAAGCAAACAGTTTATATGAGACGGATATTTCTAAATAAAAATACGTATGGCAACATACACATTTCTGTTTTTGTTAAATCATAAGATAATAATGATGGGCCAAAACCACGTGTATTAAATTAAGTAATAAATTGCGCAAATCTACTTATGTACATTTATAGTTACCTGAATTGATATCAATTAATACAATTCTTTTCAACCAATATAAGCGCGATAAGCTCAGCTTCTGATATATCAGTGACATAGTAATGTCTGATATCTCATCGATGATGTTATTTTAAAAAACTTTGTACTTAACCAATAACAAAAAAAAAATCATTCAAACATGAGGTGAGGTCACCAGACAAAAAGTTTCTTGCATTTTTTTATTTACATAATAATACAATTACATAACCAAATGTAAAATCACAAATAGATAAAGATCTTGTAATGAAAATCTAGGTTTTTATATAGTAATAATACTTAACATGTTATAATTTTGTGTACGTAACCGCTATAACTTAAAAAGTGTAAGTTTTAGTAAAGTGTTTAAGAAACGTTCGTATACACGCATTTATTACACACATTAAAATGAGTTTGTACGATTTGTCATCTTAATATTTTATTACAAAATTTAACATAATTGGTTTGTTTTGTCTCGCGGGACTGTACCTTACCGTGGTGCTTGAATCGGATGCCTCATTTCCGAATCTGATAGCGGTCGCCGCTCAATAACTTTACCTCGTGTACATACACAATGCCTTTTTATTTGATACAATCAGAACAAATTGCTGCGATTACAGCGATAGAGATGAGATGACGTAATTTTTTTTACAAACAACCTACAGCTTTACAATCTTTATTAAAGGTTAAAATTGATTTAGATTATCTATGAATTTAGCTTGCATGTCATAGCGAAGTGTGTTAATTTCGTAAGACAATTGGGGTAGCCAGTTCAATGTTTCCAAATCCGTCTTATTTTTTCAAAAATGGCTTATAAAAGCTAAAAGACCGACGTTGTTTAATTTTGTTCTTACATTTCAAATGTCGCAATCCGTCAAGGTTGGCTCCACTACCACATCGTCTCTCTACCGCCAAAATGTATTGTGCAAGTATTATTGTAATGCGGTGCTGTAGTTAGAGTAACTATATGCAGGAGTAGAGAGTTTTAACTTTTTGTTTTTAATCGTCGAGTATAATGCGGTGATTGTACACGACTCAACAATCTCGTTATTGTCATAGCTATACTAATTACTTGCCATCAATATTACCCTGTCGTCAATGTATTAAAATTAAATACACGTATTAAATCTACATACATTATTTACTACATATTCTTTGTTGATGAAAACAGAGACAGATTATAAATAGACAACAACTAAAGAATTATATGCGAATAGGATACATTTTTATATTTTTTTTTTACACACATTTAAGTTAAACGCGGCAAAAAGACAATACGTGAAAAATATAGCAAAAATAATATAATATTGTAAAATAATATTAATAATTATCCTAGAACTGTGGTTTCACGCCTAGATAGTAATCTTTCTCTTTCAATGTAATCCAGATGTAATAAAAAGTTAGTAAGTCTAGTTTAGTTGTGGAGATGTAGTCCTTAAGACAGCACCACAGGTTCCAATTGATGCTAAAGGAAGCTTAAATTTACTGTCAAAAACTGATTTCAAAATCCGTTCTCCGCCTTAACGTATTACTGGAGTAATAACATATGCACTCTTACTAGTTGTAATCAGTGTTTATTGTGCCATGGTACAATGTGCCGCATCGATGTATTTTATTAACGCACCACGTATATAAATGATGATCTTTCATTTGAGAATCCAACTTATTTGAAGCTTATAATAATTTAAGTTTCTCAATAAACATAAATAACCTACTTCGCTACTATTAAGACATTTCACAAGAGGAATGTCAAAGATGTTTTTATGCAGCATGCTGGTAAATAGGATGAATGTCACATGTCCACAACAGTTGCTGTCCTTAAGAACATATCTTCTTGTGTTTATTTCTTTACCGGGAATTTAAGCTCGATGGGGATCGAACCCGAGTGTCTGAGTAGTAGAGCGTATGATCGCATAACAAATTTAACTATTTATGTTATCTGAAGACTTTGATTTGTAAATCGATTTATTCCCAAATATTTACAAAATGTACGATTCGCAAAATCTATTATCTCCCAAGCTTCGTCATCGAAGAAGAATAGGAAAACAAATTCCTTATATCGAAACAATTAGGTAGTTTCGATGCTGCTATTTGGTAAGCGATTACCATTATGTTAACCGACTGTTTAAGTATCTTTGTTATATTAAAGGTTTTTTTTTCTTATCTTTCAAAGACAAACGTGACCTAAATTTCACACGTTGTTACCTGATAATGAAGCCGTATATGGTGAATAATCTGTCTTTCCTGTTGTGACAATCGGAACAATAATTCCGGTAAAGCGGTAAATTTACAAAAGGAATGCCAACATTTATAGTTTATCCCTAAGTGCTAATATAATGTCATGTAAATTGATGATAGACGAGTAACAATCACAAATATTGGTGAATTACTTTATAACTGACTAGCTGTGCCCGCGACTTCGTCCGCGTGGAATATTTATTTTGGGCATAATTTATTTTTGCAAACAACCTCCTCAGCTTTATAAATTATAGCTGTTACCCACGACTTCGTCCGTTTCATTTTCTATTATTATTTAAGACAATTTAGTTTTGAAAAGAACATAATTATTTTAGAGTACTTCTGCGTAAATTATATTTTTAGTTTTATTTTCTTGTGGCAGAAGAACATATTGGTTTTCTCCGCAACCTGATCTTGACAACGCGACATACAGTTGGCCGTGTGTAAAGCAGTCTTGACGTAAATCAATT